>JAWWLV010000040.1:2258232-2284580 GCA_035041135.1 Platyrinchus mystaceus
GCACAACCAGAACCCCTTTTTTATCCAAAGTTCTGCTAAGAGGGAACAACCCCTGGCTCCAACTAATCCTGGGGAAAACCAAGCTCAACAAACAGCTTAAGCTGCCAGTCACCAAATTAATTCTATTTATCTACAGGTGATAATTCTATTTAAACAGGTAATTCCCACACGTTTCACTGTCAGGGTATTGACACTCTGCTCTCCAGTGGCTCTGGAAGGACAAAATCCCATATTTTCAGCAGGGGTTTTTAGAAGTGGCATCAGCAAACAAGATGTTGGCACCATTCTCCCCTGAGTTACTGGGGGGTACAGATCACCTCATTAGCCCTACACATGGTTTTCAGTCATTAAGAGTGAAGGGTTGAGCATGGTGTCACTAAAAGCACAGAATTCCAGAAAATCAACCCCAAAATCAGCACTAACAAAGCTTTGGAGTCCCAGTCCTACAACCACGTTTTCCCCTGAGCTGACACCAAGCAGGGAACACACACTCGAGCTGAAATATGGAATTATCCAAAAACTTCTGTAAGAAAATACATCATTTTCCCTTCCACAAAACACTGTCTGCCTTTGCCTCCTCACAGGGACAGTTTGCCCACATTCCCTGCACATTCACCCAAAAATTCTGTCCTGTTCTTACAAGCTTCTCTCTCTCTCTCTCCCTGTGTTCAGATTAATACACTTTATTCCTTGCTAAGGTATTTCAGATTAATTGTGGGTTTTTGTTTTTTTTTGATAACTAAACTAAAACTCAAGATTAAATTTCAGGTAGTTGAGTCACTTAGAAAATTCCATCACCACAATTCTGCCACTGAGCACACAGATCAAACACCAGCAGCCAAATTCAAGAGTCTGAAGAATGAGGGAATAAACCCTTATGAGGAAACAAACCCCTAAACTACTTCCCAGTTTTCTGAAGGCCTTTTGTTCCAGTTCTTGCACACTGCAAGCAGGGTCAGGAGAAATAAGCTCTTGTCATTAAATTATTACAGCTCCTCCCAGGTGAAGCTTTACTGCAACAGAACAGCACATCTTTAAAGCACATTAGTTCTTTGAGGGGATGAAGTGTCACACCAACAAAAGTCCACATGAAATAAAAAGGAAATCAGTTAATGGTTTTTATTAAATTTCAGTGTTTCATAAAATAAATATGGTTTATAATATCAAACAGTGAGAAATAAAGCACAAGCATGGAAAGCATGGTAACAAAAGTTACACACTCATGACGGTGTTTTAATACTCAGCACTTTAGAAACCATAAAGCCTTTAATTATTTACAAGCAGCAAACTATCCAACATCATTTACAAAGTTGCAGCAGCCTAATCAAGGGAGTACTGGTAGGGGGGGGAAAACATGGAGAGAGCACACTGGAAGACCTTCACTTCCCTACCTACCCAGCCCTTCATTCCCTACCTGAATTCCCACTATGTACAGAACTCTCTGTAATTCCATCATCTCAGGCTTTCCTGATTACACTGTGTGGAGTTCAGAGCTCATCTCGAGGATGGTGCAGGGCCTTTTGCACTCCAGAGACAGGTATTCAAGTAACACTTCAAATAAAAGTAAACATGTGCAAACCAAAGTCAGAACCTCCCTGACCCACAGGCAGTCGTGTCAGACCCAGGAGGAGCAGATTAAATTAGGGAATTGCTATAGGAACCTACTTGGGAACCAACTGGGGCCAAGGATGAGACATGGGAGGATTAAAAAAAAAAAAAAAGGAAAAAAAAAGAGAGAAAAAAAAAAAAAAGGAACTGCAAATATACCCTGTTACCACAGACAAAAATTTAATCTGCTGAAACACAAAGACTTTTAAGGTCATAACTCAAGATTTAATATTTCAACATGAAAAGAAATCCAAGCCATTCGACTTATTTGGGCTTTTGAAACAAATGCAAATGTCTCTGTTTAAAAATCGCTTTCAAATGAGAAAAACAAATCAATATATATTAATATATCACCCAAAATAAAAAACATAACACACTCTTCATCGTAGAGCATGCTGCTCATTCAGAATAAAGACAGGACAAAGAAAGTAGAATTACATTTCATGATGTAATAAAAACATTAAAATCTGTGATCATTAAGTGCACCATCGTACAGGAGTAGCGTGCTCAGAGTGGAAATGTTCTATACCTACCAGAATCCACCTTTATTAAAGCAAACAAATCTTTAGGACACTACCTGAAACTGAAATCAGTAATCACTGTTGCTCCATTGCCTTAAGTTGCAGTCAGGCACATTCCAGCTATAGCACCTGTTTATGCCTCTTCATGATTGTATTCCAGAGATCTTTACATCTGTGAACAATTATTTTTTTTTAATATTTTTTTTTTTAGAAAAAGACTGGCTTTTGCAATCCTTGCAATGCTTATCCTAAACAGATACTGCAAGTAAACTCTGTTCTGAGCAGCACAAATTGGGGCTTTTTTTTTTTCTTTTTTTCAGAAATCTGAGAGCTGGACTTTTAACGTTGGCAGTAGATACAGTACAACAACTGGATGTATTAAACAGTTCCTCCTAAAAGTCTGAAAGGAAGATTTCCCTAAAGACTGGTTAAAAAAAAAAAAAACCCCAAACCAAACCCAAAGCACTTCACCCAAGATCTGTTCAATCCTCCTACCGAAGTTCAGAGCTCGCCAACTTTTGAGAACGCCAGGAAAAAAAAAGGAGGGAATGAGGTGGAGAGGAGAGAGAATTAAATTATTCCCAATTTGTACCGTTGAAAAGCTTCAAGTAAAAGGAAATCCACTTGTTAAAGATCTTGCTACATGCACAGTCCCTCATCAGCTGAAAGCCACAGTAGTTATAGCATTGGATGTAACAGCAGATTGATCATTCATAAAAAACACTGGCAACGTTCCTTCATCCTCGAGAACTCGCAGCCACCGTTTCCGTCCCGAAGCTTCTTAAAAACTGTTTCTGGTTCTGCACATCTCATTCCAAACCGGAGGAAAATGGTAAACATGTCTTCTCTTGATGCAATCCCAAGGGAGCAGATTCCTCTTCCCCAGGAGCTGGGTGTCATTTCCGAGTCTGGCTCTTCTTTGGCACTGCGGGTCGCTTGGCCTGCCACAAGTGGTTATGGATGGTCAGGGCGTCCACGCTCACCGACATGGTTTTGGCTGGAATCACGTTAAACTGTTTTCTGTCCGAGCTGTACTTATAGAGTTTGTCAATCATCTTCTTGGTGATGCTCTTTGGCCCTGTTCCTGTCAGCTTGTAGATCTCCTCCGTGTCGGGGTAGTAGCAGTAAAGTGCTCGGAACTGGCAGCCGGCGTCGCGGAACAAGATGATGTAGTGGTTGGCATCACATTTTTCTAGTTCCTGCATTAAAACAAATGAGGACAATTCCCATATCGTGCCCAGCTTCCAAGCTTGCACTTAGAGCTGAAGAGCTGTTTTCAGTAATTCTGATTTTTAGTCCTTTTCTGAACTTACAAGGGGAACTGCAAATACAGGATCGTGTTTTCCACAAGCCCCACAGTCATGGGAAGGAAAGGATCCTCCAACACAGCTTATTTTAAGAAATGGAATTCATACAACACCCCAGTGGGATTACAGAATTAGCATTACAGTGGTGAGTGCATTAATAATTTTCATGTTTACCTCTAATATTGAATTCTTATGTGGTTCATTCACTTTTCCAGCAAGACAGCAGTGAGATATAGCGTTGTGAATAATAGGCTTGTTGGATTTACTGCTGGGTTCCTTAAATAATTTTGGACCTAGGGAAGATATAAACAAGTAAAAATTATTTGTCCTGCACCTATGAACATTAACATTTTCATTCATACTGAAAAAATCCCCTCCTTTTTTTCCCAGAATGACTGACCTTTAGAGATATTAAACAGAACAAAATACACCAGGCAACTTCTCACAAGTCACAGTGTGTCACATCAAACACACCACAGGGATTTCTGACCTGGTATTCTTAACAAACAAACAAACCAAACAGGCACCTGTGTATTCTGCCACTGAAGCAATAGAAGATGCTGTGGAAGCGTTTTCCCAGTCTCTCTCTGTGTTCCTGCTGGGATTTCTGCTCAGAATGGGTAAGGACTCCATTGATTCAACTCTGGGGGGAGAGATAAATAAAAAATGTTATGCCAAGATTCTGGGGTTTGTCCCTCTAATCTCACACAAATTCAGCAGCTGCTCTCCCTGCCTGGAACAGGATATTCTCCCTTATCCTGCCCAGAACAGTCTGACTCTCCCTGCGAGGTATCAAAGCAAAACTCGGACTCCTCTGGGAGAAAACAGAACAAAATTGCAAGTCTGTACAGAACACTGGGGTTGGCAGGCACGTAAAATCGATGAATTCACCCATCACTTTGTGCCTCTGTGCCAGTGAGCTGCAGCAAACAGCACTGAGGCCCAACTACTACCACACAAGGAGTGAAGTGCAGCCCGGCTGTACCTCTGCGAGGGGGTGCCACCAGAGTGAACACTTTCAGGCTCAGTTGTTGCTGCTGAGGCCAAAGACAGACTGGAACCAGACTGAGCACTGCTCAAGTTATCAGCTGCAAAACAGAAGAGAAGCTGTCAGACACAGTTTGTTCCAGCACACTCGGTGAGAGCCAACAACCCCAAAGCCTTACGTGTGGAAGAGCACTTTGTCCCTGAATCGCTGTAAGACTCTTCACGATGGACTGACTTTGGCCTGGGTTTTTTGGGCTTTGATTTGGGCTTTCCAAGCCCTTGCTCCTCCAAAATTTGCTGCTGTTTTTTCCTTAGATATTCCTGCTTGATAAGCTCTCTTCGAGCCTTCTCCTCCTCTTTCCGTATCCGGTCCTCCTCGGCTTTGCGACTGAAAAGCGAACACACCGGAACATTTCAACGCGTTAACAGTTTTCCTCCTCCTAAAGATAAAAAGAAAACCTTGTTTTCTAGGGGTCCTTACCGAGCTTCATCTCTTTTCTGTTCCACCTCAGCCTCCAGCTGCTGTTTCCTGAGCCGAGCCTCCTCAGCTTTGCGCTGCTGCTTCAGCAGGAACGCCGCGCGTTTCTTGGCCAACTCGTCCTCTGCCTTCTGCTCGTCCTGCAAAATCCAAAGGGATGCAGAGTTTTAGGGAATAGAAGACAATATGTGAAGCTGGACATCAGAAGGGTTTCCTCAAATCTCCCTGGAATCCTCAGCAGACATCAGCTATTACTTTTGGAAATCTTTACACAGAGCTTTCTGTTGCTCAAGAAGGATTTGAGAGAGAGTTTCAGTGTTTCCTTATGTCTGTGAGGAGATAAAAAAGGGGCTCATCTTACTCTGACTTGTTTTTAAGTATGTTTAAAGACCACAAAACCTTCTAGGACTGCAGAGTACAATGCAACTATCATATGGGCCAGGATGGACAGCACAAATAGCCCAATGGAATCATAATGAGTCAAATTCAATCACACTATAAAACCCCAGAAGTTCAATTCACTGAGATTGAGACAGCTTAGTTTGACCTTCTTGGAAGAGGAATTAAAAGCATCATCCTGTCAGCACATTTGGGGTATTTACAATAATCACTGCTAAGCACAAATTAAGACACTAAATGTTCTCAGAGCAGTTTTGACCTCAGTGGAAGGAGCAGAGACATTATTTAAAAAACATCCAACCCAACAATGTAAGAAATACCACTGTACTAAAACCACCACAGCTTAACAACAACCCTTTCCCCAAGCCAGATTCAGGTGTGAAATCAGAATAATTATTTAAGTTTAATACTTGTTCATCATTACAGGACAAAACCAAAAGCTGCATTTCTTCCACTGAATATTCTAATTTTTAATTTGCATCTACAGCTGTGCAAGTAAATCCTCCTCGACTTTTAGGCTGCTTGAAATCAGAGAAATTTGGGTGCAAATGGCAAAAAAAAAAATTCCCAGTTCAGCCTCCCAGCTCCCTGACAGGTGTCTCAGTCTGCTCAGCAGGCTTTGACTGGATACCTGTGTTCTGTCAGAATGTTTTCATTCAGCTGAAACAGATTCACAGGGTGCTGAGATTCCAAAATGGTAAATTCCTCCCTTGCATTTTGTGATTCTTTTTTCTAAGTATTTACATGTTTTCTGTCTCTCAGACAGAAGAAAGAACTCAAGGAAAGAGAAGAAAATCAAGGTTATTCCTGGTTCCTAGTGTAGTGAAAATGCACCAGGATTTCATACATTAAGACAAAAACTTCTTTTTCCACAAGTAATTATTTTCCAGTGCAGCTTTTTTATATCCAAATATTGCAACCAGCGTGTTCTGCGTTCCACCAGAACGAAGTGAAGAACAACAGCCCTCGTGCTGGGTGAGGAACAGCAACCAAAGAGAGAGAGGCAACATATTTACCTTGAAGAAAAAGCCCACACCAGACTTCTGATCACCTTCACTGATCAGATCCGTGGAGCTATCCTGGTTTTCAAGTTCTCCTTCATCTGGAGCTTTTAAGTCAGACAAGTCCACTTCAATGAGGTTGGCCTTGCTTCTCAGCGGCTCCTCCACCGGCACGTTCTCCTTGCCCGAGCCGTCGGAAGAATTCAGCCCTGTCTCCTTGAAGCTGCTGTTCACCTCCTGGCTCATTTCAGACAGAATATTTGCATCTTTGGAGGTGGAGAGGACAAGTGCCCTCTGATTGCTCTCGTCATGAAGTCTGTAGGTATCAAAGAAACACTTCTCTTGAGAGCCACTACCAAGGTCAGGACTTCCTTCCAAGCCGATTTCCGTGGGTGTCTTTGCCAAGCTGTTGGGTGGGAATGGTCTTAAATGGGGTAGGTTTTCTAGACTTGGTGTTGGGGTTTTAACTCGTGTCGAGTTTTGCTGCCTGTCTTTAGGGACTTTGAGATCAGCTGGTCTTCCTGACCGAGGAGCCCTCCCTTGGCCAAAGCGGGGTGGTTTCCGCAGACTGTTCATTCCAGTTGGGGACAGGGGCTCCACAAAGTGAATCGAAGGCTTTACCTTTTGGTCCTGAGAGTTACTTCTGGCTCCTGGTGATGGCACTGTTGGAGATTTCATAAGCAGCTCCTGTTGCTGGGAAATCTTTAGGATGGCCTGCTGAAGGGTGCTGATTGTTTCATTCAGTTTTTCGATAGAAAGATCACATTCATTTATGTCCACCTCAGTCACGTTGTCTTCTAGGAGGGCAACAGAAATAATTTTACTCTTTTCCAGATCATGTATAGCAGCAGAGTCTTTTGGTTTGTGTTGCTCAGCAAAAGCCAGGCTTTCCTGCATTTTGACTTTTGCCACTTCCTGGGAATCATTGAGCATTTCTTCTCTCTCCTCCTCTTTCCCAAGAAACTCCTCAGGTTTGGAACCCAAAGAAACTTCATCCAAGTCTTCCCCATTGTGCCGAGCATACTCTTTTGCAAAATGTTCTGGTTTAAGGGGTTGTGGGCCATCAGGAGACTTCCCTTTTTTAACAACATGCAGGAAAGCTGCCTTGCCCAACTTTAGCCTCTGCCTTGCTGATAAGGCTTCCATCTTCTTCTTCTGAGCTTCTATGGCGCGGCGTTTCTCCTCCAGCTGCATGTGGAGCTGCACCAGCTCCGAAGCCAAAAGGTTAACGTTGTCTTTGTTCTGCCTGCTGGGGCTTTGCTCTCGCTTCTGTTTCCACGTGGTCAGCGGTGCTGGGCAGCTCTCTGACCCATCTGGTGTGGTCTTCTGGGAACTGCTCGTGCTGGACTTGGTTTCGTAGCTGTTGAGCCTCTGCAGCTTCCGCTCGGCGAAGCTGGTCATGCGGACGCTCCCGCTGGCCATGGACACGCTGCTCACCTGGGAGATGGTGCTCAGGCAGGGGCTGGAGCGCCCACTGGCATCGTCCTTGTCCTCGTGCTCTTTCACCTTCATGTCCTCCTGCAGCTTTGCAGATTCTTCCTCCCCGATGTACTTAGCGACTATGGGATGGTCATCCATGACCACCAAATCCTGCTCGGCGTCTTCCATGTCCAAGAGATCCGACTCCGAGTCCTGTCTCACCATAGTCCAGCTCGTGTCCTGAACGTGCAAATTGAGTCCTTTCACATAACTTACATTGACTTTGCTCGTTACCTCATCATCAGGTTTAGCAGCATGAAGAAAGAATCCTCCAGTGGATACCTCCTGAGAGGAAGGATCTAAACTGCTACTAGCCAAAGGTCTGGAAGCTTCTAAACCTGCTTCCCCCAGGGCCACTGGATCTGCAGAACTGGGATCTGCAGCTGGAGTGTAATCAGAGCTAGAAATGGGAGTAAAAGTCCTATTGAGGTCGTGCTCACCATGACTGCTTGGCGCTTTCTTGCGGACCAAAGGCAAGTGTCCTTCATTCAACCTCTTGCTTGCAAAACTCCTCTGTTTCCCCTCCCCACACTCATCCTCCTTGTTGATGATCTGTTTTTCCTTGGCTGGTTTCAGAACCGCAGGCATTAAGGGTTCCAGGTAAAAGCTCTCCGGTTTGCTGTCCGAGGTGTCACTGTTTGTTTTTGGGGACCAGGCTGATGCCACTATGCTGGGCACCCTGGCTGGTGCATTCTGCACCTCGGGGTCACCACGGCTCGGCCTTTCCTCAGATCTGATGATTGCAATGAGCTCTTCATCCTCATCCTCCATCTCCACGTTGTTCAGCAAGCTCTTCCCGTTGGCTTTCGCTGACGGAGGGTGGGGCTGGTTTTTTGGGGTTACATTGACGATGTTTGAGGCCAGACTGTCCTTGCTGATGGATCTGGCCAGGCTGATGCTGTCACCAGACCCGGGGTCCACATCAGTGCTGGCAGAATGATGAAGAGCAAACGGTGTTGGCTGAGACAGAGGCCTAGAAAAGATAAGAACAGTCTGCTGACACTCCAGCCCAACAAGTTACAATTTGTTGACCACAATTCAGACAGCTAAAATTTTTGCTTTATTTTAACAATGCATCCTGTGTGAAGTGACCAGCAATACCAAGCAGCAGCTTCAGATACTTCCATTTTCAAGAGGGCTTCCTGAAAAATCACGTCTGATGGATTTTCAGCCACAAATCTAAAAATCAGTCAGCTCTGAAAATGTACATTAAAACAAAAAACACAATTAAGTGCCTGTCAGTCCGGTTGTAAGGCAGTGATACCACAGTACTACAATCAGATTATGTCCTTGAGCAATACTGGAATACCCAAAGGCCTCTCTTACCTGGGTTTCTTCTCTGGCCACGCAAGAACTGCCCCTCGTGGCTGCCCATCCACGCGGGTCAGAGAATTCGAACGGTGCCGCTGCCCTGAAATGGTTTTTGAGTTGATAACAGTTTAAAAACGGTCTTTTAAACAAACCCTTTCACATTTAATGGCAAACACAATAACAGAATGGACTCCTTCCCCGACAGATGGCAGCAGCAAACAGATTTGCTGCAGCTGCAACCACAGACACAGTCAAAGCCTAAAAAAACTAAAATCCAGTAAGTTTCTTAAAAGATCTTGACAATCTTTTAATGCAAACAAAGATGATTTACTCAACATTCTCACCTCTTGGGTGACTGCAGTTTAATTTGACTGTAAATCACTCATACAAATGAACTTGCATTTTTATTATTTTATTGACATTGATGGTCACAGACAGTTGAAACACAAATTCAAGGTGGACTTACCAGGGCTGTCTTCTCCCTGTAAAGATTTTTGTTGCTTTTGCCTCAAAGGGAGCAGTGGATGGGAAGGGCTGAAGGCAGGGCTTCCTCCTTTGCCACTAAAGCCAGAAAAGCAAAAATTCATTACTACAAGATTTTTTTTTTTCTAGAATGAGAAAAAATATATAGTTATGCAGTTACAACTGGTAATAGTTACCCTCATCCTCTTTAAAACATCATAAAATATCATTAATTTTAAACAAGTTACTAAAAGAGAAGAAAAGGTTTTCATGTGTAACTATACAAAAGTAAACCCATTACCCAAAATTAAACTAAGTTTCTAAACACATTACATTTCAAATGTTGCTTATGTAAACAGCAAATTAGAGACAAAGGCTGAAGTAACTTCTTGGTTGCCACCAAATTTAGGTGAGCTGAAAAACCTTGTCATCAACCTTCCTGCACATCAGATCATGTTTAAGTTTGTTTTCATGGAATCACAGACTGGTTTGGGTTGGAAGGGATCCTAAAGATCATCCAGTTCCACCCCCTGCCATGGGCAGGGACATCTCCCACTAGCCCTGGTTGCTCCAACCTGACCTTGGACCCTTGCAGGGATGGGGCAGCCACAGCTGCTCTGGGCACCCTGTGCCAGGGCCTCCCCACCCTCACAGGGGACAATTTCTTCCCAATATCCAATCCAGTTTTAATATTTCCCATTTTTCCCAAACCAGAAGTCAGACCAAGAGCTTCTGCCATGCACCTGCAGGGGCTTATTGGCATTGGCCAAACAAAGACCAAACCCAACAGCACGAAGTGTTCCTGGGAACTCGGGAACTGAGACCGTTGTAAAGACCGACCGCAACTCAAACCCGCCCCGTTTGCAGCAAAATGAAAACATGAGGCAGGAACTGAAGATAAAACACCATGAGGACACACTTACAGGTACTCAGGCTCCTCGGGGTGCAGGTAGTACCTGCTGCAGGCCTCAGGGGCTGTCTGGGCCGAGGGCTGCAGCTCTGCAGGGCTGGGACTGGCAGGACTGGCCATGAAACTGCGCTTGGTGGCGTTGGAAATGGGGACAGGGGGGCGGCTGCTCTTCTGCTGCATCACTGCTTTGACTGGGACATATTTAAAACATTCATTTACATTATTGACAACTCACACTGGCCTTTAAAATGACAAAACAGGACAGGAAGCTTTCGAATTGCAGTGTATTAGAAAGCAAACTTTGCAACACAACGCTAAGACAAAACCTCAAGCATTAAAAATGTGTATTTTCTGGTGACCTTAATGGGAAGAAAGTTTTAAATAAGTAATTAATTAGTGGGTTTAGAGGAAAAGTTTACCTGTTCCAAAATAACCCATTCAAAAAAATTCAACTGAAGACTAACTTTCCTTCTATTTTTACTGCTTTCAAAGAACCCCAG
Source organism: Platyrinchus mystaceus (assembly GCA_035041135.1). Taxonomy (NCBI): domain Eukaryota; kingdom Metazoa; phylum Chordata; class Aves; order Passeriformes; family Tyrannidae; genus Platyrinchus; species Platyrinchus mystaceus. The sequence continues at coordinate 2,269,196 of JAWWLV010000040.1, forward strand.
CATGTGAATAAACTTTGAGTAGAAAGAAATCATCAAAGGAAACATCACCAGGCAACAGTTTCATTGCACTGTAAGTATTTTTTAAGTAACATGCTAACATTTATAGGTGGTTAAAAACTTACCATCTTTTATTTCCTGAATATCTCTGGGTTGGACAAAGTCTGGTTTGACATTCTCAAACCACCAGAAGAGTTCTGCAATGAACACCATGACGTTAGGCTGGAACAGAGGAGAAGGGGAATTACACCTCACAATACCAAAACACTCCTGAGTTACCCACATTTCACTGAAAGAGATGTCCTTGGTTGTGTTCCTTACCTTCAAAACCAAAGGAGCATACAACATGTCCTCCAAGGTGAGGTAGAAGCATTTGTTCAGGTATTCATTTGAGAATTCTCTCAAAAGTTGGATGTTATAGAGGCTGTCAGCAATTGATGTCACCTCCTTCAAACAGATATCTGGGAAAGGGAGAGGGAGGAGGGAGTCATGGCAATGCTCCAAGGGATGAACCTTCCATCCCCACCTCCCAGAAACTCCACAAACAGGAGCTTCCCAGACTGTGCACCATCCTTGAGGATTTACTGGCTACCAGGGATGTTTCTCTGCCTGTTCAATCCCAGAGGGACAGGAAAAGGGGGAAGAAAAGCCCAGATAAACCAGTATCAATTCTGCATTAATTTTTGGCTCCACAGAGGATTCTGTCTGTCACAGCAACAGAGAAGGTAGGCAGGACACAGAGAACACACCGAATGACAAAGTACAGAAGCAATTAAAATCAGATATCTTGATTTGCAGATAATAAAAGGTTAGTCCTAGGATCCACAGTGCTGGCTCCTCCTGAAAACACTCAGGAGCTCTGCAAGGTACAATATAACTGGGAACTTAAAAACCAGTACAAAATGTTGATCTGAAGAAGTTAATGCAAGAAGGACACTGAATTATTTAAAGAAAACTCCACATTTTCATGTGGGAGTGACAATTGCTGAAGAATGGGAGAAACTATTTTAAAATCTAGATTTTAAAATGTACTCCTACAGAAAAACATGAGAATTATCAGCTAACACTAGTGGACATGTGTTCCTTTTTTTTTTCCCTATTAAAAACAAGCTCAGTTATTTAAGCAAAGAAAGCCATCTCACCTAAATCTGTAAAAGAAAGGATTATTTTGTAGCTCATAATATACAGGGCACAGTCTTCTAAATACAGTAAGTAAAAAACCAAGATCAAATACAGTGATACAGATTCCATATGTGATTTGACTCTGACTTGCCCTAATCCACTACCTGTTGTGTTGCATTTTTATTTGATAACTTATTTCCAGTCCAGCTTTCAAAGATTAAATTATTTTATTACTTTCTCTTCCCCCCTCCCCAGAAACCTTTATTACATACCATCCAGTTTCATTTGCTCTGGACAATAATAGTGTATCACAGCTAGAAGAGCAGCACCATCACTACCATCCTTCATCAGATCCTCCAGCAAAGGGAAATAAGGTAATTGTCTGCTGGACAGATGGTCCCGTCTGTAACGCACCTACCAAGAGAAAACAGGGGTTCATGTGATGCTGAAGATGCAAAAAGACAGGAGGGAAGAAAAGGCAAAAAACAAAACAAAAAAAAAGGCATTTTTGTTAAGCATTGAAACCTCTTTTCAGTGGATCCTCTATAGCATCTGCTCCAATCAAACCAGCTGACAAGGGTGTGCTTTTCTCTCCATGGAAGCCAATTCTGAGGAATGTGGTGCTGCCTTTTAATCCCACAGTGGTTTGGGTTGGAAGGGACCTTAAGGTCATCCAGTCCAAGGCAGGGAACCTTCCACTAGACCAGGCTGGTCACCTACATTCAGCCTCCTCATGTCTGGGAGCAATCCATGCTGCTGGATTCCTCGCTTCACTCACACATTGTAATTCATGATAACCAATTGAAGTCAAAATCCTTCCCCACAGATGCATGAATGCAGCAGATCCAAAGAAAGAGACATGGATAACTACATGAAAACACTTAAAGCTTGGGCAAACCAAACCAAAACACAGCAAAAAATAATTCAGATGAGCTGGTGATCTCTCATACATTACCCACATCCACAGACAGCAAAGTTGTCTCAGAGAGAATCAGAACATGTCAAGGCAGACAAAAATAAAACCCGTGGCCTTTTCCAAAACAGTCAGAGAGAGGAGCAAGGAGGCCTTGACATGAACAGCAAAACTCTCCAGGATTTACCACAAATCGAAATCAAACTCTTTGGCAAACCACCCCCAGCCCTGGGGGGATCTGGAGCTGCTAAAGCCACTGAGCTGCAGAACAGACCTTGGCATTGCCTCTTGCAGTTTTTGCAAGAGAAGTTCCAGGGTTGCTAATTCCTAATCACTGGAGGCTGTGTCTGGCTGAGCAGCAAAGCAATGGGACAGCAGAAGCACAACAACTGCAGGGCCTGGCAGGAGCCCCTGTCAGTGCTGCAAAAACAGCCCCCTGGCACTCCAGGGCATTAATAACACTCAGCATTTAACCCCCCACCTTGTCTGATGGGCAAATACACCAATCATGTATTTAACCATCAGAGGAGAGCTGGATTTTACCACTGGCATCCTACACTTCTCCAAGCCAACCTGGGAAAACTCTCTAGACACACACACACACTCCTATGTGTCAACTTAGGATGGCACAGGCTGTGAAAAAATCTGTTCAGAGGAATGAAGATCGCTTGGAGGAGTCAGAACCAGGTTCATTTCTTTCTTTTGCAGAAATAAAAGCATGTTCTGTTAAGTTTCCCAAGGAACTCAAAACTATCTCTGTATTTAATGCTGGTTTTTTTCCTATCCTTTTACCAGGTGCAAATTCTCTTTTTCCCCAGCCTGGAGCACTCCATAAATATGTAATGGAATGGGAATCATACTGTACCACACGAGCATATTCCACTGGTTCCAGCATGCAGTGTGATATGGCATGCATCAGATCAGGCTTACACAGAGAGAAACAGTGAGATATAGGATGGTGGTTATTCAAACAACAAACAAATCAAAGGCATCAGCAACATCCATTATGCACTGGAAATGTGGTCCCTTAGTCTGGGAAAATAAGTGTGCACACTAAGGTGAACTGGTTAACTTCAAAGGGTCAGCATTTAGCCACTTGGGGTAAGCATATTAAAAACAAAAAACCACTTCAGAAGTTCTTTTGAAACATTAATTCTTCCTATATTTCAAGTAGATAAAAATATTTCTTTTCTAATAGGCTTAAATAGAATTTAAACCAACTGCAGTCAACACTGAGAAGTAAAATCTCTAAGAATTCCTTGTTTCTTGTAGCTTTGGTGAAAAAAACCCCACAAATTTGTCAAAGAGGGTTTTTATGGACTTAATATAATTCCTTGGTTTTTGCTCAGCTATTACTCTCTTAACCATTCAGTCTTTTATACTGAAAATGCTGAACTCTTCCTTATATTCTAAGTTGAGTTTTGTTGGTTTGCTCCCCTCCTGCCCATGCACACAACTAATGACATTAGTATGCATTAAAGGGCAGAAATGGTGCTGTTGAAATAGAGATAATTCTAGATTAAACATGCCAAAAATCACAGAATAAAAAAGATATACAGCAGTGACAGAATCTGACAACTGCTTTGCAGACTGCAAAATCTGCCAGTATAATCAAAGTATAAACCAGTATAATCAAAGTTGTAGCAGTGAGACAACCTCTGTTCCCTCCTTCCTTTGGTTCCAGGTTTTGCTGCAGCCCAAATATTGGGTTCAAACAAAGGATGAGGAGGCAGCAGTGGGACTGAGCTCTGTGTGGGGAGGCAGAGAGGTCACGGGGACAGGGAACTGCCCCATCACACCTGCCTTTTCCAAGGGCACTGCTCTCTGGAATCAGCAACTGAGACAACAACTCCCACCTTCCCAGAGAGAAAATGAGGAACAGCAACTCCTGCAAGTGCAGGAGGAAGGGCAGCAAAGCTCAGGAAAGCAAAGGAACAAAGGAAAACCTCTGCAAGTTAAAATAAACCCAGAACACTCCGACAGAACAAAGCAGGATTCTATACCACAAGTTTTGTTATTTTTTTATAGAGTGGAATTTTTTTATAGAGTGGAATTTTTTTAAAGAGTGGAATTTTTTTTATAGAGTGGAATTTTTTTAAAGAGCAGAATTTTTTTAAAGAGTGGAATTGATATTCCATTTTCATCCTTCAGCATAAAGAAAAACAAGTATTTTGTTCCAATATGCAAACTGTGTCCCCTCCCATTTGCCAGCTCAGGCTCATTAACTGGGCACACGATCCCAGTAACCATCACACCGGATCCAGACTGGTCTGTCCCATCTCCCCACCCCATCCCAAGGAATAACAGTGCTCTGGTCCTCACAGACTCACAAATCTGCACCAGAGCAGGTGCCAGAGCAGTGTAAGAGCATTATTTAAGCACAAACATCTGAGTATCTTAACTATGGATTCCAAGATTTAGCAGCTGTTTAAGCCAACCAGCTTTGCTCTCACCTCGGTGCTGTGATCACTCCCCTACTCACAACAAAAATACAACTCTTTCAACTGTTCATTTTGCAGGTTTTTCTGCTGCTGCTCCATCTCCCTCACTCCTGCAGTGTGGAAGCAACTCTGAGATGCTGTGATTGTGCTGTACAGTGTGCAAAAAGCGTGTCATGGAAGCAAAGCCTGATGACCCAAAAGCTTACAATAAAAAAAGAAAAAGAAAGAAAAAAAAAAAAGGTGTTTTTCAAAGAGCAGCTAAGAAGCATTTTAATGGAAGCAAACACTCTGAGGAAGTTCAAAAAGCCATGGTTTTGTGGATGACAACTGGTGTAAAAGTAGTTCACTTACAGGTACTAATTTCCAATACCATTTGGAAGGAGACTGCTCAGGAAGCAAGGAAAGGAATGTGGGAATAGGAAAGGAACATCAGCAATGCAAGTTAAAAGCAGTAATACTTAAATGCACTTCAGCAATAAACACTTTCATATTTTAGAGGGGTTGTAGCCTAGAAATTTAAAGATATTAAAATGAGTCCCAAGAGTCAACAGAGTCAAATAATTAAAGGGATCCTTCAGACTGTGCATCAACTTGCAAACTAAACAGCTCTTTAGCCCCTTATTTTTGAAGGCTATTATTGTCCATAAAAGGCACTCATATGAAAATTAAACAATTGTGCCTTGTTCAAATGTCACACTTTGATCCCCTTTCGATATTATTTGTAATTTATGAAATCATAAATTGGGAGCTCAGAGAGCTGACAGACATTATGTCTGACATTCTCCAGAAATGAAAGTGTGCTATATTTTGCAATATTAGTGCATTGTGATATAATTTCAAGGGGAAAAGCTGGAAAAAACTACAAACGCACACATATATAACATTTGAATGCCAAGAGTATCCTTACTGGACAGAACCTGAATAAGTCTCTGAATGTACATTAGACAAATAACCCATGCAAAAAAAAAAATGCCCCAAAAGCTTTCAAAATATATAAGATATATTTTGTGCTGTGAAAGCTGAGTCACATTTACCCATGTACAGGTGATGCAAGTTATTTTAAGGTGAAACAAGTTGTTTTCATCCAACTAAAACTTAAAGGAAAGTCAGAAGATCCCAGTGGGCTCCAAAGGTAAAGAAGGGCACTGAAGACAGAGATAAACCAAACTGGATGCACAAAAGCTCAGGAGTTTTGAGAGCTGGAGCCCTCACATTTCTCTGACAAAGACTGATACTTAAATCCATTCATCATCAACACACAATATCATGACTGAAGACAAATTTGTGTTACCTTTTGATGCCCTGGACTTTCCATTAGTTGCTGTTTTAATTTAATCTCCTTCTCTGTTATCTCTCTCATTTTAAGGTTCACCTAAAAGGATATTGCACAGAAAGTATATTAAAATACATCTGAATAAGTTTCCACGAGTCAAGTGTTCTTCCTCCCATGGAATGGTCAATCCATCCTACAAACATTAAAAGTTCATAGAATAACATGTTGCAACTCTCTATTAACAGTAGCTGTTATCACAGCTAGGGAATCCTGGCTTTGCAAGGAGACATCCTCCTTGGAATGTGACTCTGGTGTCACTCAGAAAGGTTACAGTAACTTAACTGCTGCCCTTGGAAAAGTTTCAGGATTTCTGGTGAGTGTGTTCAAGCTGGTCAGAATTAACTCCCTGTTATTTAACATGAAACAGTGCTTCACCTAAAAAAAAAACAACCAAAAAAAACCCCACCTCACAGCAGCCTGAATATAAAGAACCCAATTTTTACAGCTCCTGATTATCTTCTTTATTTTAAAATTTACCAGCTTCATTCATCCCTAAGTAAAAGGAATTGCAGAAGTGGAAAAGAGGTGATAGAAATGCACCGGTGAGAAAGATGGAAGGAAGACACTCATCAGAATCATTTTAAATATCTGAAAAGGGACAATAAGAGACAGGCATGCTTCCCCCAAAGCAAATATTACCTTGTTAATCCAGAAAACCATTGCATCCTCCAAATCATAGGGCAGTTCTTTAGAGGCACTGAACGTAGAGAAGCGCTTGACACTCGCCACCACCTTTTCAATGCTGATCATTTCCACGGTGTAGGCCATCATGAGAGCATCAATCATTGCCATATGAGAACTCTGAAAGGGGAAAACAAGGAGTATTGAAAAATAAAATCCCTCTTAAAGACTGGTGTGAAGGTAACACACAGGTACCCTCGGAATGGCAGGCGGTGCAGGGAGTTCAGGAAAACTTATTCCAAGGTGGAGAACACTGGATTTACAAGGGAAAACTTCTAACAGTGCTGCAAAAAGCACTGGGCCTGAGAAAGACATGCCTTCTGTTCTCTTCCAGGCTTTTATCTGCGTTACATCTGAGGATTTATCTCTCCTCATACCAGAGAGAGAGACTGCAAGCTTCCTCTGGCATCCAGGAGGAAAAAAAACCATCCACCTGTCCTTTGAGAAAGGTGTTTCTTCTTAAGCTTCCTAAGCAAAACAAGCCCTAATCTCCTCGGTACAGACCTTCCAGAAGGGTACCTACACTTACAGCACTGTGTTGCAACTGTATTTAAAACCAAAAAATGTTTAAACTCAGCGACCTAGAAACGACGAGCTCTTCCCTCCTCTTCCTATCCGCGCTAGCGTTAAATAAACGGCAGCTCGTTAGTGGATTTAATTAAGCTCACCATTTTGATTGGTGCTGAGCCCAGATCAGACTCAGACACAGGTGTGTCATCGCTCTCCATGACGTAAATCCCCTTCCGAGACAGGGCCTGGATCACGGACTGGTGGCCCTGCAGAGCCGCCACCTGGTCGCCCTTGAGGATGAGGCTGCACACGCGGCAGTACAGCTCGCTGGACAGCAGCAGCTTGATCACAGGGGGCTTGATGTGCTCCTGCTCGTACTGGTCGATGTAAAACGGGTCCTTCAGCTCCTCTGGGACGTTGTCTGAAACGGCAGAGTTAAAAAATCCGGTTGGGGTGTGTTGGTGGTGTTCGATTTTCTTTGGGATTGTAACTGTTTAGAGCACGGGTTAAAATAGAGGGACGGCGGGGACGGAGCGGCTGGAAAGGGAACTGGGGGTGCTGAGTGACAGCAGCTGAACAGGAGCCAGGTGGCCAAGAAGGACACGGGATCCTGGCCTGGATCGGGAACAGTGTGGCAGCAGGAGCAGGGCAGGGATTGTGCCCCTGTGCTGGGCACTGGTGAGGCCACACCTCAAGTGCTGTGCCCAGTTCTGGGCTCCTCAGGTCAGGAAGGACATGGAGGGGCTGGAGCAGGGGCAGGGAAGAGCAACGAGGCTGGGGAAGGGACTGGAGCACAAGTGCTGTGAGGAGAACTTTGGGTTGTTGAGCCTGGAGAGGAGGAGGCTCAGGGGAGACTCATCACTCTCTGCATGTCCCTGACAGGAGGTTGTAGCAGGTGGGGTTGGTCTCTTCTCCCAGGAACCAGCAGTAGGACAAGAGGGCACAGTCTGGAGCTGTGCCAGGGGAGGTTTGGGTTGGACATTGGGAAGAAATTCTTCCCAGAGAGAGGGATCAGCCATTGGAATGGGCTGCCCAGGGAGGGGGTGGAGTCCCCGTCCCTGGAGGTGTTCAAGGACAGAGTGGATGTGGCATCAGTGCCACGGGCTGGGTGACAAGGCGGGGTTGGGTCACAGGTTGGATGATCCCAGAGGTCCTTTCCAACCTTGTTGATCCTGTGACTCTGTGAAAATGCTCTGGGCATCACATGATATGTATCTTCAAAGCAAAATCTACAGCTGCTTGGAGCAATATCCCAAAACATCTGCACACAGCAACAGCACAACTGCAGGGCTCAGTCACTGCCACACTGAACAAGAAAACTAAGCCACCAGCTGGTTCTGAACTGCCAAAATTCATCAAAAGACCAAAATATCCGACTAAAACCCTGAGCACTTCACAAAAACTTCACAAACCAGCCAGGTCTCCAGTGAGCTGAGCTGGCTTTTTTTACAAGAATGTAATGGTAGCTTTTTGGCCTTTAAATGAAAATTCAAGCCTAGGAAGCAAACTCACTCCACTTGGATTAAACAGGAGCTTTAAAAATTAACTTCTCGTGGTTTGGCATGATTTTCACAGGTTGTATTAGGATTTTATCAAACTGAACACAGATCCTGAGTGATCTGAATGCAAGTTAAAATTAGCAACACAGAAGACCTGACCCTTGCACACCCCCAACCATCAAAACACTTTTGCTACTGCCCAGGAGAGAAAGGCACTGACAACTAATATTCCAGTCACTCTAAACATGCCTCAGATGTTTCAAATTCATCCCAAAATAAATACTTTTATTCATATTCATTAAGCAGCTCAGGAGATATTTATCTTTATAATGGCTCAGCAGGAATAATGATAGTCTGCAACCCCCAAGAAAAATATTTTCCAGCCTCAAGTGTATTGTCTTAATAGAATCCTGACATTTCCTAATTTTCAGACATAAAATTCCACCTAGTTCTATCCAGTCACTCTGAATATCTTTCCCCAAAGTCACTTCAGTGGTTCATTTTAAATACGCACATCTACGGTTCAAAGAATCATTAATTTGCTTTTCATTCAGCTCGTTACCAGAATAATTCAATTTTCCCAATCCAAGGAATTCCTACCCACAGCATATCTTTAAACTGCAATAAAGGCCACACAATATTTGTGCACTGCAGAGCACCTGATGTTCATACAGAGCTGAGAGAGAACTTTATTGTGAGATCCAGAAGCACAACTCACCTGGACAAAAACATTCAGCAAACCAGAGTTGTTGCAACATCTCTTACATCTCAGACAGTGCTGCCCTTATTTTTCCACATGGGAAGCTTTCTGGAGTTTTTTTAAAAATTAAGAGCACTCTTTTTTCTTTCTGTGACACTTAATGTGACTTTACACTGAGGAAGGTTGGGAGAGACACAATAAATCCCACTGGCACTGCCTAAGTGGCATTTGTTAACGTGGCTGTCCATTTTTAGTGAAATACATAATAAATTCAAATATTTTTAATCTCCTTAACATTAGTCAACCTGACCTAAAATCAAAGGCTGTTGAAAGCTAATTCCACTTAAAGGCCATTGCCATTTCCAGGCAGAGAACTCGAGCTTCCATTTCTAAAGATCCAAAAATCTACATGCAAAGCAGCTCCTGTAATTCAACATCTGAGTTCATTACAAGCAGCTACACCTTTAACAACCAAAGCCACTTGGCTTTGTACTAGAATTATTTGTGAAAGGCAATAATAAAGCTCATAAAATATCCATGAAGTTGTACATCTCTGGCAGAGCATTAGCACCTCTCCAAGTTTGAAAGGCTTTTTTTTTTTCTTTGAAACCACCCCCCAAAAAAAAATAAAAAAGCAAATTCCAAATGTGTGAAATGTGAAGCACTTGGATTGGGATGCTCGGTGTGACAGGGACAATCAGCCCTCCCACATCAATTTTCGATTAAACCAGCTCTGTTTCAATGATTTTTAAAAGCCTTTTCTAGCACTAAATGGATCTGGTTCCCACTGAGGAGATTCCATGTCACAGAAATCAATATATTAAAAAAAACCCAACCCCAAACAAACAACCCCAAACAAACACAAAACCCCAAAGCAAAGCAAAAAAAAAAAACCAAACAACAACAACCCTTGTATTTTATCTGCTGTTGTTCACTCTGAATGTCCAGCCAAGAAATCTGCAATCTTTTTCTTGTGTTCTGAAGGATCCTCCACATTCCTGATCTCCAGATGAGTTCTTAAGGACTGAATGGATTTGGATTGACCAGGATTAAAGACAACTCTGGGTGGGAATAACTCCCAGTACCAGGATTAATAATTTGAATACTATCAGAGGAAGTCATTCATCAACATTAAGCCTCCCATAATAGCAACTTATTTCACAGTAAACACTTGCCCAGTTTTATTTTCTACACCAGATAAATTTGTCTGTGACACACAGGAACAGTTCTGTGACTGATTTAATGTCCTGACAGACAGACCCATGGAAATTTTAATATATAAAAACCATATCAAAGCTCAAGAACAGCAATATTAACTTTGTTATTTAATTCACATTTATTTATACTGGACATTATTGCACTATCCACAGGGCAGGCACAAATAAATGAGAAATAAAGGTAGAAAAAACTGCAGTGCAAATGGGATGCTATATAAATATATAACTCTGAGATGGGAAACTCCCAAATGTATTTGATGTTCTGTACAGGATGCAGTTACCTCAAAAACCTTCCCAGGCAGTAACACACACAAAAAAAGGGGTTTAATTGTGAGATATCTTCAATATTTGAAAGTATTTGAAACTACAACCTAAGAGACTGACATCATGACCTGTAAATGAACTTAAAACTTGTATTTTAGGGGGGAAAAATAAAAATCAACCTGAAAAAATTAACTTTGAGCAATTCACTTTGAAGCTACAAAAATTTCTGCTGAATAACAAATGATACCAAAGTAAACCAAAAATAATTCAATCGTGCCCTTCTTTTTTGCTCTTAATTCCCAAAGGAAGTCACTTTTATGTTATTGAAAAGCTTGCAAACACCTTCTGGTTTTCCCATTGTGCTTTCTGAGTTGTTTCCCCAGGTAAATGTTTGCATCAACCTCGAGGCAGGTTTTAGAGTTGCCAGTTTTTAGGCAAACTGAGAGTTCAAAAGATGAAACTTAAAAACTACCTGTGTTTTTATAGCAATTTAAAACCAGCACACAACCTGCAATCAGCTCTGTGAAGGTGAAAATCATTAATTCAGTTTTTTATCAAGAATTGTTGGAGAATTTACCACCCTACTTGATATCAGTGTTGACTGGATCTCTTTCACACATGGGATTAATGTCAATTTTATAACCTGTTAATGAGTTGCATGGAATCAGCTCATTACAGAGCAAAACTGCTCATTTTTGCCGCTTCCCACACTTATAAAATGAAGTAATATCATATTTTTTCCAAGTTCCAGCAGCACAAACTCTTGAGTGTTCTTGCCCAGCTGAGCCTGCTGGGGAGACACCTCCACCAGCTCTTTGTGTAAGAGAGGAAGGACCCAAAAATAAACCACCCTGATTCCTCATGATGCAATTCCTTCAGTCTGTGCCCTCCTATCAGTGAGTTCTGACCTCCCAAAAACTGTCGGTTCCCAGTGTAAATCCCCAAGTACAACAGCATTTAGGGGATTATGAAAATAACTTCACTTGCAACAACCAGCAGAGGGACAATTATTGCCAGGATCTCTCCTTGCTTCAAGGGGGGGAAAACTCTCTTTTATCATCTCACTTACCAAAACCTGCTCAAAGACAACCACCTGATTATGACCCGATAAATTAAAATACAGCAATCTGAATAAATGTGATTTATCCCTCGAACTGCTGAAGTGGAGACACCCCAGATGTTCTTTTACCTCCAGAAGCATGAAGAACTGGTTTCCCATGGAAAGAGAGCCAAAGTGGGCTGGTAAACAGCACAGGGCTTATTCAGATTCTGAGTAGGATTTCATTAGGATGGGTATCTGTTCCCAGAATTATTCAGCACTGCATGGATGTCCTCCAAGCTGCAGAGCACGAGCACAAACTACACCTTCTCAGCACTAAGAATTAAAGCCACTCTTTGGTGGTTCTCCTTCCAGCATTGAATTCTAAAGCCTGTAAGTGATCTGGAATGGGGCACAGGAACATTTCCATAGAGCAGGCAGGGAAAAGCCAAGCTGAAGGCTTTGGGAAGAGCTGGGAGAGTGACCGCACTCATTATCATATCTTTTGATCGAGCACAAAGCCACAAACCTGGAGGAAGCAGGAGAGACAAAATGATAATTATGGAATCCTTCACCCCTGTAAGCTCCACACAATAACACTCAGTGTTTATGAAACAGCTGCCGTTAAAGAAACAAATGTTTAGCTATTGAATATTTGCTAAACACAGGAGCTTTCTTACAGGTATTTTTGCTCCCAACCTGAGAGGAAAGCTGACAAAGAAGAGCAGGGAATCCAGGGATTTAGGCTATTGAGCCCAGGAAAATGCTCACACTGCTTCTGCCAACCAGTAACTATTAAAGCACTGTAAAACCTTATTTAACAAGTAAGTTTTAAGCACTTCAAAGACCAAGAAAAGCCCAACTTGCATTTCCCCTCCACTGCATTACATTAGCTCTTGGCTTTCCTGCCTGCATCTTGCCAAAGGTCTCAGGCTACTGTCAGCATTAAGTCTGGAAAGTATGTAAAGCTTCCAGGCCTGATAAATAAGTAAAACCCACTGAGTTCCTTTGGAAAAATCCAAATTTTACACGTTGCTTTACAGAGGCAACAACATTTGTCATGGAAAGGGTTGGAAACAACCCCCTGCTCCCAGCAGGCTGCAACACTGAGACACTTCCATGTGCTCCTTCAAGATCTGAATTTGAACATGATGGTGGAAAACAGCATTTCTATGCATAAATTAACACTGCACTAACTCAATCTGCCGAGAAATCAGAATTTTCCCTTGTCATTGTCTATTTTCCCAAGTGGTACCAAATGAAAACATGAAATCAAAGCCCGTTTCCTCAAACCACTGTCTCAGCTAAAGGGACTCAAATCTTCCAAGTGCAGGTTTTTCCAGGTGATCCATGTCAGCACTCCCAGATTTATCTGGGGGGATGGATGATGCTGAATGGGGAATCACCTCCTTCACAATTCTTTCCCCTCTGTTTTCTGGAATTCTGACAAACAGTTGTAGGACCTCCCTCTGGGGCCCATCTGTGCCAACCAGGCATCCACCAGAGCCAGGAGCTGCAGCTTCCAGGAGCAAACAATTCAGCCCAAATCCTGGGCAAGAAGAGGGGTTGTCTCAAAGAATTTCTGTAGCTCCAGTTGTTTGGTTACCAAAATTCTCTTTTCATGGCCAGAAGGAGGAAAAAGAGGAGGAGTGCACCATCAAATGAAACAAAGCCCAAACCAGGAGTTCAAATCTAAATTATTTGTTGTTAATGCTCCCAGTGATTTGCCCTTGAGGGAAAAAAAAAACAAAATGTGAAGAATTTTCCTACTTAAATGCCAGTTTAGAGGTGGGGAATTCAAATATCCTTTAACAGTAAAGAGAAACTACAGTTGCAGGTGAAACCTGCAGTGGTGAATGACTTTCAGTCACAGTCTACACCAGAATCAAATTCCTGTTCCTGACCCTTCCCACACTTCACCAGGAGCTCAGCCTTGCTCAGATCAAAATGAAACCCAGGATATGCACCAGGATTTGAAAGATTAAGGCACCAAATTTTGTCAATTCACATGCATCAAATCCAAATCCAACATTTCAGGGAAACACCCTTAATCAGCCACTTAAAGGCAGTTATGGAAACCTTATCAGGTAAGATTTACTTCAGAACACATTTTAATATTATAAACAGAGAAGCATTTTTGTTACCAAATTAACCAGCAATTAGTGCCAAATAATAAAGAAGCCCCCAAAACCTTTCAGCTGCACAGTGAGATTTTAAATAAGAAAATCACTCACTGAACATCACCCAACATCTTAAAACAAAAACGTAACCCTGAGAGATGACAACGCATCAAGCATCAAAAATTATTCAACATTATAATCACACAGGAAACCTTCTTAAACCCATCTCTCTATGAATTAAAGAGGCTTATAAATTTCGAGGGATTGTGCAATGCTATCCCAGCAGTAATGGCTCAACATGTGACAACGACTTGCAGGAGCCATTTCAAAAATCAAACTACATTTCCAGGGGCCACAGTCCTGCAAAGATGCACATGGACACAAATCCTCCCTCACTGCAGCAGCACCAACAGCATAACACAGAAAAAAAAATCTCTTTTCCTATTGTTTGTGGCCTTTAACTGCTGTTAAATGCAATCTGCACAAGCCTAAATGCAAGCAGAAAAGCTGGCAAAGGCTGCTCCAGCCAGAGATCCCATCCCTGTCATGGGGAAAGCTGTTTCTTTTTAGTCCTTAGGCAGAGGAAAGCCAAATAGTTTTACAATCAAAGTCTGTGTTGCCAAGTGCATAAACAAGACTTGCCATTAAGCAATTAACTGGTCCAAGAGGTCCAGTTAACTGGTTGTGGAGCCCCAGCAGACACCACGCAGAGCCACGAGGCCACCGAGCTCCCTCTGCAGCGCGGGAGCCGCGCCAGCCCCTTCCCTTCCCTTCTTCCCTTCCCTTCTTCCCTTCCCTTCCTTCCCTTCGGGATCGGCTGCTCCGGGAAACAAAGTCCCAGCACACCCCGAGCATCTCCAGCCTTGGAATATCCATTTTATCGCTGACGGCTACAAAGTTTCAGGCCATGTTACAAACAATTCCGGCAAACAGAAATATTTACAATATTTACAGCGGGAAATGCCTGCTCTGTTCCTTCGAGTTATCAGTGTTTCACTGACACCCTCCCCAAATTCCCACGTTTTTAAACCTCATCTGATCTGAGGGGGTGTTTTTTTCCTTCACTAACATTAAACACTATAAACCCAGGGTTTTATTTGCCCCACGATCATTGAGATGAGGAGGGCGCTGACAGAGCTGGAAATATGTGAAAAGAAAAATAATTTAGACAAATATTCCAGCAAGGATTAATATTTAACGGCAGGAATGGACCTCTTTTCTTCAGCCTTGTCACCAAGTAAGCCACTGCTAATCCATTAAGCATATTAGGAGTTTGGAGAATTAGACTTAGATTAACAGGGCCACCTCATTTTCCAAAACAAGACTCTGTACATGGTTTTATTATATGTTTTGTTCTGGATTAAAAAAAAACCCCAACCACTAGTGTGCCATCCTATTTGTTCATAATGAAGCTACTTAAACTCAAGATGGATCTAGCACATGGAGACAGATCTAGTTCAAAAGAAAAAAGCAAATTTCAACAGCTGCCAGGAAAACACTTACAAATATACTCCCAGCATATTTATTTTTCCACGTTGGACTGCACAGA
>JAWWLV010000040.1:2287335-2312500 GCA_035041135.1 Platyrinchus mystaceus
CCGCGCGCGCCGGGCAACCGTTCCCATGGCGACCGCGCCGGCCCGCGCGCGCGCGCGCGCGAGGGGAGCGCGGAACCGCCCTCGTGGGACCCGCCGTGCTCACAGACCCACGGCATGTCACGGACACAGAGCCTCTCATGGACCCACGGCCCATCATGGACCCACAGCCCATCACAGACCCACGGCCCCTCACGGACTCACAGCCCCTCATGGACCCACGGACACATAGCCTGTCATGGACCCACGGCCCATCACGGACCCACAGCCCCTCATGGACCCACAGCCCCTCACAGACCCACGGCCCCTCACAGACCCTCAGCCCCTCATGGACCCACAGCCCCTCACGGACCCATAGCCTGTCATTGCCCCAGAGCCCCTCACAGACCCACAGCCCATCATGGACCCATAGCAAGTCATTGCCCCACAGCCCCTGGCAGACTCACAGCCCTTCACGGACCCACAGCCCCTTTTGGCTCAAAAAAGTATCAGCAACGCTTTTCTTCACGTTATTACAATTAATCTCCCTCAAGGCTTGCTGAGTTACTCCCTGCTCACCGCCAAAGGACATCAAAGACAGTCTTCAGGCTGAAGCCTGGCTTACACGTCTTATGTGTTTCTTAGCAAAAAGGGAATGTATTTCCCTGCTTTACGTCATGATCTACAAAGAGAGCAGGAAATATGTGACAGGTACA
This sequence comes from Platyrinchus mystaceus, assembly GCA_035041135.1. Lineage (NCBI taxonomy): Eukaryota > Metazoa > Chordata > Aves > Passeriformes > Tyrannidae > Platyrinchus > Platyrinchus mystaceus. Next base: position 2,288,028 of record JAWWLV010000040.1, read on the forward strand.
ATATGTGATCATTTTTTGCTGGGTTGGAAGGGACCCCCAAGGATCATCCAGTCCAGCTCCTGGCCCTGCACAGACACCCCAACATTCCCCCCCTGTCCAAACCCTCCTGGAGCTCTGGCAGCTTTGGGGCTGTGCCCACCACCCTCTGGGGGAAGAACCTTTCCCTGAGATCCAACCAACCCTCCCCTGACACAACTCCAGCCGTTCCCTCAAGTCCTGTCACTGGTCACAGAGAGAAGAGATGGACGCTGCCTCTCCACGTCCCCTGGTGAGGAAGTCGTAGACAGCAATAAGTCTCCCTTTCTGCAGGTTGAACAGACCCAGTGACCTCAGCCACTCGTCACACAGCTTCCCCTCCAGCCCCTCCACCATCCTCATGTCCCTGCTTTGGACACAGTTTAATAGCTTTAGATTTTTCTTACGTTGTGGTGCCTTAAACTGCACACAGTTTTGGGCGCCACTGCGCACCAGGCTCGTGACCAAAACCGGATCCTGCAGATTAACAACTCACTTGACAAGTGAGTTTCAGGGCTCATCGGAAAAGTGAAGCTGCGTGATTGAACAGGGCTCCAAGCCTTTAATGCCTGTGCCCCAGAGACAAATTATCTTCATATCCATCTACTGAAACCATGATTATAAGTTTAGCTGCACAACAGCAATAACAGACTGACCTTATTCTACATAATTTCGTTATGATTCTCATAATTTTTTCTTTTTTTTTTTCTTTTTTTTTTTTCTGTGTGTAACTGGTAGATTTTTTATAAATATTTCAAAATCATTAAAGATTCATTTGGGTCTGTCTTAAGATTTCACGTTTATTTCCCTGTGTCCTCTCAAAGTGCAAGGGGAGGGCACTCTGTGTCACCAGGAAACACGACCTGCCGTTCAAAGGTTATTCCAGCCTCTGTCACTCCTCCATGTTATAGGATTGTGTGCAATTAAAGTGTCCTCTCAAACAAGTTTCTGGTTGTTTTATAATCTCCCCTCGAAGGGTTTGGTTTTCGGGTTGTTGGAGGCTGTCGTTTCGTGGCGTTATCATTAGAACAAGCTGCTCTTGTTTTTAGATTAAGCTTTAAGGCCCAATCCAAATCCCCTCATATTTGAGAAGAATGTTTTCATTTTCGTGGTGGATTGGGCATTAGATCCACCTCAGGAAGAGAGAAGAACTCGTAGAGCAGGTGACCTGTATCGAGGGTGAAGGTGCAACCATGAGAAAACTGACCTACTTCATCCTCTGACACATTTTTCCCGGAGATAAATAATGGATTCAGTTGTTACACTTATCAGAAACAAAATACGTTCTGAGGAGGTGGCAGACTACCCTGGTGAAACCAAGTCGGTGTTTCCTGGATCCCTGAAACTCTCAGAATAAAACAAAAAAAAATGGAAAAGTTTGGCTCGAGGAAACGAACATCGTGGAGAAAAAAACACAGGGAGGAATCTGGTGGTAAGAACACTCTCTTTTCCCAGGCTGCACGTAGGATCCTGACCTTGGAATTACCTCTTGTTCTCCCCCTTCCTCTCCTTTCTGCACCTCTTCCAGTCTGGTGTGGAATGTGCTGCCACTTCTTCTTCCTCTGCAGTAACTCCCTGAAACTCTGGTCATGAGGGCATTTGCGTGTCCTTAAGTGGAAGCTGAAATTGATGTTTTGGGAAACTTCGCGGGCGATGATGAAGTGGTTTGTCAAGAACTCGGCATCATCCCACACCGGCGTCCTCAAACTTGTCCTGGAGATAAAAAGCCTGCAGTTAAAGTGGGAGGGTCACCAGTGGATTGCTGAGCGTGTTTGCTTTTTCCCTGAGAAAACAAATGACTCTTCTGTGTTCAGAAGCACCAAATTCATCTGTAATTTGTGTGCCACTCATTTCTTTCTGTGCTCCGCCACTAAACACGCTCCAAGGCTTTTCTTCTGGAAAATGTTAATGCACTGCTTTTCTATATCAAATAATTTCCCTATTAGACTCCTGGATTGCTTACACATTCAGAGTGGGAGTACACGTGAACTGACACACTCTGCACAACTTGTCTTCCAGCAGAGCTCTCAGATTAATTACTGGGAGGCAATTCCTCTGAGAAATCACCATATTCAAACACGACACCTATTACAGGGAGCAAAACTGAACCCCTGCACTTGTTTTCTCCCATACTGGATGAATTCCTGGGATTTCAGTTTCTTCCACCATGTTTTGGGAGACTTCACACAGAATAATAATATCAGTTGCTTGGCATTCCCAAGGACATCCGATCCAAATTGATACTGTAAAAAAAATAATGTATCTTCTGCAAAAATAGGAATGTGCTGTGCCCTGGGATCGTAGAGGATGGAGATGGTTCCTGGGTACGTAGAGGAAGAAAGAGCTTCCATTCCTGGAATTGTTTGGGTTGGAAGGGACCATAAAGATCACCCAGTTCCACCCCTGCCATGGGCAGTGTGTCACTAGCCCAGGTTGCTCCAAGCCCCGTCCAACCTGGCCTTGGACACTTCCAGGGATGTGGCAGCCACAGCTTCTCCTCAGCAGTCCATAAGGTGGTACCTGGAAAAAGGTTCTTCTCCTTCAGTCTTGCCCAACAGCTCCTGCCTGTGCTCTCCAAGCAGTGAGAGAAAACAGTCAAATGACTCGATGTTTGTTTCCTCTTATCCTCGCAGAATTTCCAGCGTGGCTGTGAGTGCTGGGGACGGTCCCTGCAGAGCAGTGAGAGGCTCGTGCACACCCAGAGCCCTGTCTGCCTGCAGCTCCTTCCTTAGGGCTCTATTTTCAGCCCTGGACTAATTTTGAACCCTGCTGGAGCTGCTTCCCCGTGCTTAGTTCTGCAGGGCCTCGTTTGCCCCCGTGCTGAGCGCTTAATATCCCCAGTCAGGATCGACTTAGAGCCTGGGCACATCCAGAGGTCACGGCGTGGGGGCAACGCTGGTACCACGGCTGCCTGGAAAAGGAGATGTGGTCCAAAAGACATTCCAAATACCTCCTGCCTGACTGGAGCCAGGGTCCCATCACAGGAGGGGGAGGAGGAGGGGGGGGCCTGGCAGCCTCCTCATGCTCCTGCTGCTCTGACAGCTCAAAATGTCTTTTCCTGCCTTGTACAGAATAGTTTCCCGTGACAGTCCATCACCGAGGCAGCCCCGAGGAGGAGAGAGCGGGATATTATTCCTAGTAATGGAACTGTCACTTTGGTGCCGTTCCCAGCACGGTGGGACCAGTTCCTGAGGCTGTCAGCAATTCCTGATCTCCAGCTCTGGAGCTCCTGAGGAATTCACCGAGCTGTGGCCCCTGTGCACCCGGGAACCGCAGGCAACCAGCAGCATTTTCCATGTAAATAAAGAAAACAAACGAGGAGCAGATTGCAGGACTCTGTTTCATTCATGCACTTGTACTGTTTCAAAGGCAATGTGAGTGCAGCACAGCCATTACGCTGATGAGTGCAACAAGTTATTCAGATTTATTACTTTTTCCCTTGCTTGCAGTGTTTGATGTGTATCAAACCCGCGGAATGGGACGGGCAGGAAGCACCGGCAGCTCCTCTGCTGACGGAGAGGGGCTTCCCCCCGTCACATTTAAAAGAATACTTGTGTTCAGCACTTATCTTCAAAGTGCTGTGCAAACATTAATTAATGACTCTGTTATTGCCAGGGGGAAGAGCTGGCAGAGGGAGGGGTGACAGCTCTCCCTGCTTTGCAGGGAGCCAGACCTTCCTTTCCCAGCTGGGAGGAGCGGGATGCTCCGGGCCCGCGGAGATCTCCAACAATCACAGCTCTGGAGGAGCTGGCGGTGGGTTTTAAGTGCCTGCATTAATAATAGGAGGGGGTTTAGCCTGTAAGATATTTTTATCTGTAAGATTATTCATTTTTAAAGTCCCTGGACTATGTTTAGGAGGATAACAGGTCAATAGCACTTACAGCCCGGCAGGTTTTCCTGGAAGACTCATCCCACCATGCCCTGTCCTTCCTCAGGCATCTCCAACCAGAGAGACCCCAGGGACGAGCTGGGTGAGCACTGAGAGGGTTTTGAGTGTTGTCATGATCTAATTAATGAGCAAATGAGATGTTTCTATCCATCCATACATCTTTATATTCATTAAACCCTTTTCAGCAGTCACGTTTGGGTAGTGCTCAGACAGAAATCAATTTCTATTGGGACTGTTGGTTTTCTTTTCCCAGATGATTTCTTTTTAAAAAGCATTTTTCTCCTAAGGGCACTTTGAGTAGAACTACATTTACCACAACTCTGTATCTATCCAAAGAGAGAATGAGTTATCTCCAACTTTCGCCACTTAAACATCACGGGAAAGCAACGAATAACTAAAAGGCAGAAGAAATGAGTGAGAACAAAAATCTAACTGAATTCCAAGATGCGACATCTGCCTCCTGCTCCTGGCTGAGCAAGGTGCAAGAGCCCAGAGCAAGATGGAACATACTCAGAGTCATCATCCCAACAAGTGCTGTTGGGATTGCGGAGCAGCGCAAATCCCTGGCACAGGGATAACCCGGCTTCCAGCAACACGGCACGGAGCCCTCCTCTCCTCACGAGCCAGCACATGGTTATCCCTGAAAACAACATCCTGAACCTCTGCTAAGTGTTACCTTTGGGAATTCACAGGCAACCTTTTCCAAAAGGGTGTTACAACATCGTTATTTCACCGAAACGTTCCGCGTTCATCGCACAGAGGGAGGAGTTCGCGTGGGAACAAATCCGGGACCGCCTCGTTCCAGGTCTCCTGGGGGATGCACAAAGGCCAGAGCTGCCTGCCAGGTCCTGGAAAATCACCTCATCCATCTCAGCCACAGGAGGGATGTACCTGACCCAGCGTTTTCCTTTTCCTAGGGCAGGTTTGTGTTATGGTCTCGCGACACAGGGGATTTTTTGAGGACATTTCTGCATTTTAAGGCTTCCTCCTCCATAAATATAAACCCTCAGGCCTGGGCTGAGGGACCAGCACTGCCGCTCGCTCCGGGTGACTTTGATGTGCTTCAACCCAGAGAGTGACTAAAGAGCAAAAACCGCCTCAAAAGCAAATTAAAGCTCCTCTAATTCCACCACAGCAGGGTCTGGCGGGGGTGGGTGGTGACTTCCCACTGCCTTTCGATTCATTCCCATTCAGTATTTTTAGCTCCTGCCCTTCTGCTGGGATGCAGCTCCTGGTTCCCTTTCTGCCGGCTCCGTGCTGCAGCCGAGCCCTTCTCCTGGCAGCCCCGTCCCCTCCTGCCCTGCCTGTGGAGAGGTGCCAAGGCAAACACCACCCTCCTCACCCCCCTGGGTCCTGGCCAGCCTGCACATGCTCCAACACCCTTAAATCTGTAGCCAGAGAAATATGTTAATGTACAAATTGGAGTAATTGAAACATCTCGATCCTGCTCGTCCGGGTCCTTTTGACAGCAAGGACTTGACAACTCTAAAACTGAGACACTGAGCAGGAAACCAAGACATGCCAGACCTCTGATCCACCGGCAGCGAGCTCCGGGTGATGGACCTTGGAGCAGATTCCTGCAGTTGCCAGCCCAGTCCCCACACTCCTGACACGCATGCTAAAGCCCAGGGGCACACAGGGTGTCCCTCCCTGCTCCAGAGCTTGGCACAGAGGGGTCCCTGCATGCCCATCACCAGGTCTCACCCCACAATCCATTCCAAAGGCTTTGGCACCTGCTGAGGTTGGAGGTTGGAGCCACACCGGTGGCTCGTGTGAGCAGGATGTGGCGCCACAGCGGGTTGGGGTGAGAGAGGAGAGCGGACACAACACTGTGAGCAGCACCCAGGGGAGAAACACAACACGGGTCCCATCCTGCTGTGACAGGGGTGACCCACCCTGCCCCCTTGAAGTGGGCACAGTGCTGGTCACTTGGGCCATCAGGGGTGGACGGTGCCCACACGTGTGGGGCTGAATGGCCGCTGGACCACCCCTGTCCCCACACGTGCCAAGGGTGATGCCCTCCCAGCACCGCTCTGCCCCAGGCTCCCCTCACTCCCCGGGGTTCACAGCAAGCTGAGAGCCCCCCCAGTTGCTCCTGGAAACTGGGGTGACGACACCCTTGGGTGCCAGGAGCACGTGGAGAAGGAGATGCTGCAAAGGACACCCACATCTGCGGGGCTGGGCCGTTGGGTGCCTGTCCTGCTGGGCAAGACACACGGATGCTGTAAAACCCCCAACAGCTCAAAGACCCCCAGACATGTAACCCCACCCCAGCACTGACTTACGGGTGGCAGCCGTCGGCATCCTCGCAGCCTCGGGGGTCTCAGGGGGCTCTTGGCAGCAGCCCGTGGCATGGGAGCCCATGGCACGTCCCTGGTGCTCAGCGCCGGCGGGCTCGGTCCCCTCCGCTCCCCGGGAAGGGCTGGGGGGAGCGGGGCAGCATCGCTGGAATCACCACGGCAACTGCGGGTGACTCACGAGCCTTTCTGAGTGACATCAGAGATGCGGAGGAGGGGGCCGGGGGCTGGAGGGCGATGCCGGGAGCAGATATTCCCGGTTCGGTTTTGTTGGGTAAAGCTGGAAGGTTCTGTGCGCGGAAAACACGCAGATCCAATTCCCCCCGCCCAGGGCAGCGTCTCGCCGGGATCTTGGCGTTATTTTGCGGGAGACCCGGGGAGTCGGGAGGGGAGGAGATGCTGGAGCCCGTCCAGCTCTGAACGCTGCCCGGTGCTGGGACACCCCGGCCAGACAAGGTCCCACTCCCCCCACACCACCACCTTGGACTTGGATTCTGTTCCAAAAAACCCCCAACCAGATTAACAAAACCGGTTTAAAATTACTTACTTTGACTGGTTTCCCCTTGGTACCAGGGGTGTGAAGGGGGGGAGTCACCTCGGATGGGGGATGCGCTGGGTTCCTTGTCTTCAGCCACGCTGCTCCTGCACATCATCCCTACAGAACTTGCCCTGCAGGAGCTCCCAGCGCTTGTGGTCGTGGGAGCAGAAAGGGGACCTTGCTTGGAAACCAGTCCTGAGCAGGGAGGAATGTTTGCTGGGCACACAAACACAGGGGGTTGGGACCAGCTCACAAACAGCTTCCCACCGGACATTTTTCACAGGGATTTGGCAGCAGGTTTGCTCAGGGCCCTGTGGGGCTTCCTCACCCATCATTTGCAGCCAGAAGTGCTGCTGCTCTGTCCCCTCACAGCCTCCCTCACACTGAGCCCGATGACACAGAGGGAAGTATTTTTAGTAGGATGAGAGTCCTGCACGAGGCCCTGTCTGAGCAGGAGCAGTGCTGGGTCAGCCAGCGGTGCAGCAGCTACACCATCTCCAAGGAATAAACTTCCATCGACCTTCCCACGGGAGCAGCTCCAGGGGCATCACTCAACACCCCCACCAGACAACCTTCTGGGGGGCTCCTGGGCATCCCTGCTGGGCTCAGGGAACCCAACACTTGGGGCTTCTATTTTTAGCCCAGCAAACTATAAATACAGCCCATGGTAACCCACAGAAACCCGAGCGAGGGCTCAGCCCGGGGAAGCCCGTGGTGGCCAGAGCTGCACCACCAGATCTCCAGATCTCCCACTTCCAAACACCTGGGCTGGATGGAAATACCTCAAACCACTTATGGGTTGGGCTGCACCAGGCATGCTGTTGCTGCAAGTGGGAGAAGGGGCTGGCAGGAGGAGTGGGCTGCTGCCTGCTCCTCAGAGCAGACGGGAGAGGAGGGCTGGGGAAGGTTCACTGGAGGCCAGAGCACAGATTTCAGGGAGGATTGTGCATTTTTTTCTTTTTTTGGTGAGTGTTCCCATGTGGGAGCAGGGGAGGAAGGCACTGTCTGTGAGGGAACTGGGAGTAGGGGGAGTCCAGGCAGAGAGCACCCCGTGATTCATCACAGGCAGCCTGGCAACCAGCTCCAGTGCAGGGAAAACACAGATGGAACAGGGATGCTGCAGCACCAATCCAACAGCGTGGAAATAGCTGCCTGGGGTCCTTTTAAGGATGATTTTGAAAGCTCAGAACTAGTTCCCCTTTCTTGCACGCTCACAGAGGAGCTGTGTGGAGGCCCAGCAGCCCACAGTGCCTGGATCACCCCAGCTGGGAACAGAGTGAAAAATCTAATTCCATGTGCCAAGGAACCCAGAGAGATGTCCCAACGCCCTCTCTGGCCCTCTCAACAGGAAGGGGTTGAGGTGGGTGCTTGGCTGGAGGCAGCAGGGGCACCTCAACCCCGGGGCTCTGCTATTCCAAGGATTGTCCTGCCCAGCTGCTCCAGGAGGAGCTCAATAAATAATTCAACCCAGCTCCAGGTGTGTGGGAGCTGCTGCGGGTCCAGGACTCCCAGGCACGGATTCCCTGTGGAGCAGCCCTTCCTCAGAGGACAAACAGAGGTTCACTGCAACACAAATGTGGTTTATGCTCATAAAAGCCCAGAAACCACATCATGCATAAGCGCTCCCAGTCTGCCATGAATAATTCTGTCTCAGGGTGCACCAGCAGCCACACACACCTGCACAGCCCCAGAGGCTCAGCCAGCCCTCCACAGGGAGCAGGAGTGAAGCCTCCACAGCCACTGCTCCCACTGTGCACCCAGAGCCCTGGTGTGGAACCAGCTCCCAGCTCCACACAGTCACTTCCCAGAGCAGGAGAGCTCGTTATGCAACTGCTGATGGCATCGGTAACGAAACCTGTTTGAGCTGCAACTCTTCCCTGTGAGACACAGCAGGGAAGCAGCACTGCTGCATCCCGGGGTGCAGGACCCCACAGTGCAGGGTTGGCATCCCAGCTGCAGCCCAGCACCCAGAGGTGCTGCTGGAGCCCAGCACCCAGAGCCACCAGTGACCCCTCGGGAGCCCCGGGCACCGCAGCTCTCAGCTCAGGCCTTCTATTCAGGCACCAGCTCCTCAGCCAAGCATCTGATTTACACCCCTGGCACTGAGAGCTGGTCACCTCTCCAGGTTTATTTTGGTCCAGCATGGCCTGGTCCAGCACATCTCGAGTTACCCATGTCCCTCCCCCAGCTCCACCAGTGCCTGGATTCCTGGGGACACTGGATACACAGGGCCAGGCTCAGGTCACGCTCACTGGCACTCGTGCCAAGCTCACACATGTACAACACAGCCCTGCCCACTCTCCAGCCATTTTCCACAAACAAAGCACTGGAGCAACATCCAGCTCTCAACTGCAAGTCCTGCATTTGAAGTGAAAACTTTCAAATAGGAGGACAAAAGAATTTCTCCATTAATTCTGCCCCAAACCCGACTACCCTCTAGCAAATCATCCCCAGCAGCTTCCAGAGCTGCCGCTTCCTTTGGCCAATTCCTCTCAGAACAACATCAATTCCAAAAAAAAAGGGCATGACCAAGCACAGAGGGAACAATGGGATTGTCACTGAGGGGAGGGCAGCCTGGGCTGAGCGTGCTGGGAACTCCCAAGGGCAGCATCTGCTGCTTCCTTCTGTTCCATAGAATCACAGTGGTTTGGGCTGGGAGGGACCTTAAAGCTCAGCTCATTCCACCCCCTGCCACGGGCAGGGACACCTTCCACTAGCCCAGGTTGCTCCCATGAACACTTCCAGGGATGTGGCAGCCACAGCTTCTCTGGGCAACCACTGGAAGCCTCTCCAGGCAGAGGGTTGGAGGAGCTGATGGGTAATTGTTCAATATTCTGCTCCTCTTTACGGAGCAGTGGGACTGTGACCATGGGAAAGGAGTGAGCACAGGGAAGGAGAAAGCCTGATTTCTTTGGCAAACTGCCCCTGGAGGGGCTGGGAATGGCTCTTGCCCCACTGCTGGTGTTGTCAGTGGTGTCTCACCTTGCCAACACCAAGTTGATTTTCATGCCATGTGCAACCTGGACTCACCTTCCCCGCCCTTCCTGGCAGGATTTGGGCCTCGCTGGAGGTGGTTCCTGGGCTGGAGCAGCTGCTGCCTCGCTCCTTCTCCCTGCTGGAGAACCCCAGTGACCCCTCCCTGTGCTGAAATCACCCTTCACAGGGAGGGCTGACAAACCCCACGCCAATTACAGCCCATCCTGTCACTCACAGAGCAGCACTTCTGAATTTTTAAGGTGTGGGTTTCTGCCCAGACCTGCCGTACCAGTTTGGGTTCAGAAGTACCATTACCTAATGATACACCCCAAGCTGCTTTAAGGGTTTGTGTTTTTTTTGTTTTAATTTTAAATTAGTGGAGAGCTGGACCTCTGAATTGTCCTGCTGCTGATTTGTGCATTACAGGGAATCCCAGCTAGGGCCACCTGACAGCACAAATACCTGCATTTAACACCACATTTACCAGCCTGCCCTGAGCAAGCAGTGTTTGGATGTCTCATACACTAATCCCCCACCTGATGCCATGACAATGACTCTGAACTCCTCAGCAGTTGATGCAACTTGTGCTACATAAACAGGCTGCTGGGGGAGGTTCCTTGCAATGAACATTGGGGGAAAATGCTGATTAATAAAAAACCAAAACCCCCAAAACCCCCAAATGTACTCTAGAGATCCTGTCTCCTTCAGAGAAATAATCTCCCACACTTACACTCGTCATCAGTTGCCTCCAAGGCAGCTGCAGACAAAGGCCAAGGCTCTTCCCAGCTCAATCCCAGATCTCCAGCAGCCCAGAGGGAATTCTGGTTACATCATGTGCAAGTTGCTGCATCCCACCAGCTGCTCCTTGCTGGAGCTCTTTTCCTTAATGAGGGTTCCCTTGTTGGGAAAGAAAGGGCTTCAATTTGTCAGTCAACAACTGTCAAGACAAATCCCTCTCCAATGGCACCGGAACATCCCAAGGGGATCACCAGATCCTGGTTCACAAAGCCCTTGCAATGAGTCTCCCCAAATGCAACTTTTCCTGAAAAACAGAGACATAAATTCCAGGTGCAAAACCAGCTCCTGCATAAATTCTGTGGAAGTTTCCTGACCAGCTCTGGAAATATCTCACTTTTGGAGAAACAATCCCAGCAACCCGCAGGTAAAAGGAAACAACAATGCGGATCCACAAACCTTTGCTGCTCCTGCAAATGATGCTTCAGGACACCTTGTAATAAATCAAAAAACTTTATTTTTATGATATATTATAAATGTACAACACACATAACATCAGTGTCTCGGTGTGTGTGTGTGTGAGCAGGTTTAAGCCTCGGGATTCATTCCAGCCCCGGTCGTGGGTCTGATACCTCCACACACAATAATTCCAGCCTGACCAGGCCTGGCTTTGCCAACACCCCCCTAATTTCCAGGAATACATTTCAGCAGACAACAGCAACTGCTTAAAATGATCACAAATTAGCAGCATTCCTTGCTTTTTTTTATTTTTTTGCCTGGAGGGAGCAAATCCTGCTGGTTTTCCCCACTCAGGGAGAGGTCGGTGACCCGCGGGAGCGTGGCCAGAACGAACCCTGAATTCCACAGGCTCAGGGACATCCGCCCTAGTTAAGCTTCAGAAAAGTAATGTTATGCCTTAGGAAGAGCTGTGCATGCCACACACTGCTGGCAGTGCCAGATCAAAGTTATCCTACGTGGTACCTAATTATTGGATACGTGGGTGACATGAAAAGGGACGTGAAGTCAGTACCTTGCGATATCGTTTCACCGGTGCTGCCTCGTGGGAAGTGCTGGGTAGCAAATCACATTCGTGTACAGTTCGTTAAGCCATGATAAAAATATGTAAATTAAAAAAAAAAAAATCATCTCTCCAGGCCTCTGTTACCTGCTGCAACAGAGACACTTGGGCTTGTGGGGCTTCGCTTAAAACGTGATCCGATTTCCCTCCCTGTCCCCAGAGCACGATATAAAACTATACCCAAATTCAGTAAGAATTTAATGCATTTGCATTTATTGAAGTTCACATGCTGCAAACAGGATCTGCATTGAAGATCTTCGAATCTAGGGCAAGGGGTCCTGAAAAGACCCCTTTTGCTACACCCAGATGTCGGGATGGAGGTGAGAACGACCACCATGAGAGCACATTCACGTGGACATGATTTCCTCTGCAGGGAGGTGGGGGTTGCACCCACTGCCCTACACCAGCCAGCACAGATCCCTCCGAGGAGTAAAGTGTCCCAGAGAGGAGGATAAATGAATATCCCGAACCTCAAAGCTCAGGGACTTACAGTCGGATGGCAATACCAGCTGGAAGCGCCGCTGTTCTGCGAGTTAATAAAAATGTTATTTACTATTAAAAGTAGAAAAAACAGGGCGGTTACTTTGGATGAAACACTCACTATCCTGTGCACAAGACTTTGGGAAAGTTGCCCCTGGAGCAGAGATCACAGGTAAGCTCTGTGTCCCTCCCACAGGCAAGGTTTGCTGACAGTGCCACTGTACATTCGTTTGGTGCGATGCTGATTTCAACAACTTCCAAAATATATTAAAAGATCCTCAGCCCATGAATCACAATGCCTAAAAAAATTAATTGTAACAGTCCTAACTAAAAAAAAGGATTTCAATAACCACTAAAATGTTGCTTGGATATGAAGATCAATCTCCAAAAGACAAGTTTGGTTCCAGGAGAGCGAGGAAAGAAACGGGTGGTGGTGGGGTGGTGTTAAGGTTTGGGACACCAAGAGGCTGCGAGGAGCCAAGAAAAGCCACGAGCTGGAGGTCTTGGAGCTTGTGCAGGAGGGAACCTCACACCTTCCCAGAGGAGGAATGCACTGCTGGCTGCTTCTAGGAACCATGCAAGGCAATTTTCCAGCTGCACGGAGAACAGAAACGTCCTTGGAAAGGAGCAAAGAGCAGCGAGCCGGGAAGCAGCCGGGTTATCCCGTGGGATCATGTCCAGGGAATCAGGCAGCAATCCTAAAGGAAGACTCATGCCACTGCTCACAGGGAGAGAAGGAATGGCAGATTCTTTGGACTGGACCTGGGACTAGGGTTTAGCAGGAGTTACACAAGCTCGGGCTCCCAGGTCAGGACAATCAAGGTCCAAGCTGAAGTAGCCACTGGCCTTTTTTTCCAAATACATCCCTTTAAATGCATCCCCCCTAAAAAGAGTATAAATACGAAGCCCTGAGAACAAACTTCCATATAGTACATTTCTATTAAAAATATCAGTGTTCTGATGACAAAATTATAAGTTAGATATAGTTAAATAAATAGCTGGTTGGCTTGTAAGAGTCCTGTCACAGCAAAAGGTACGAGATTGTCTCTATCAGTGGGGACTGCAAGGAACACAATTAGTCACCTACCACCCCATCTCCTCCCTGCTCCAGCTCACAGGCCTCCAAATATTCCCCAGACCATGTTAGGAGAAACTTAACTGTGACATGTCCCTGCTGGTTAGAACTTGAACACCAGATATGCAAGGACAGGACCTGAGCCCTGTAAAACCCTCCCGGGGAGTTCCTCACAAAACCACCTGGTTTATTTAACAAGTCCATCCCCTGGGTGTAGGGATCTCTCACAGAGCAGGGTGCAGGGATCTCTCACAGAACAGGGTGCAGGGATCTCTCAGGACCAGGACAGCTGATCACCAGGCAAAGCTCCTGTCACACACATTCCTTGTGCCCGGTGATCACACAGTCCCACTCGGGAATGGTGATATTCCACTTTTTTTTGGGCAGGTTTTGTGAAAACTGGGCCAATCAAAGCCTTTACAAGCACCTTTACAACTGCTCCCTGCCCTTCTGTGAAGCAGCAGCAATCCCACCCCCTGGAAGGATGGGGACACAAAGCTCCTGGACTAATTCACACCCCAAACCCACAGACGTCTTGAGCAACTCCTCAGCGTTCTTTTCACCCCAAGGGCAGTTTTGGGTTGTTTTAAACCAACTCCTGTGCCTTGCTGCAAACCCCACAGCCCCTAAATTCTGCTCTCTCTCAGCTTTTGGCCACTGCAAACTCAAGTTCTCACAAGCCAAGCAGGGCCCTGTTAAAGCCACCCCAAACAAGAACACCCTCTCCAACACCTCAGCTGGGCAAGTGTGGAGCTCTGGAACAACCAAACCCAGGAATAACCACGGATTCTCATCCTCCAAGCATTCCAAAGGTGCAGCATTCCTTTATCCCTACAGTCTGTAACTGCTGCTGCTGAACCTGGGCAATCCCACTTTCTATTACAAAGGAATAATTTGGTTTACTGATGTTTTTTCCACACCCTTTATAACCAGTTCAGTGGCACTGAGGGGTCCTGGCTGACCATTTTATCTCCCTGGAAGCTCCACAGCCACTCCACAGTCCAACCATGCGCTGCTGAAATCAAAACCAGCATTTCCCAAGCCTTTACATTCCTCAAGACTGTTCCTTAAGTCTGAACCTCTCCTTATCCACTCAAAAGCCAAAAAAAAACCCTCCCCACCAAACTACAGGGTAGTTTTTCCCCAACTTTCCCTTCTAAAAACACTCATTTAAAAGGAATATTAACCAGAATCCTGATTGGTAGAGAAGGACATGTGGCTCTAACATGAAGAGCTTCAAGTAAAACATTCTTCTGGTATTATTACAAGAAAAAAAGCCTCAGGAATAAGCAAAAAAACTGATAAAATAATCAAAACCTCTCATAACACCACAACATTCAGTCATAACTACTCATGAGTAGCTGTGCTGAGCACACTGGGGTGCAGGATCTGGTTCCTGGCTTGAGTTACAGGACAAGGTTATAATTTAATGTCATGTTGTCAGCCTATTCTTAGCAAGAAGCCCACAAAAATGGTTTTACTGTCCAATTTGAACAGAAGAAGCATCACTACAAAGCTTGGAATTTCTAAGTGCAGAAGTAAATATCTCAGCAGTCCTCAACTGTAAAAGCTTCAGCCAAAATTACAAATTGAAAAAAAAAAAAAGAAGAAAACAACCCCCAAAAAATAAATCCTGGGATAGTAAGTCAAGATAAAATCTCAGGCTGTTTTGATTTCCCCACCCTTCATATTAATGATGAGAAATTGGCAACTTCAGTGCCTTGACTGCAAGACAGCACAGAGCACATGCCAAGCTCAGGCCAAAACTTGTTGTAGGGTTTCAGGTTGCATCTTGTTGAGGTTTTGTTTTAAAAAAATACAAACCAACAACCCAACTGCACCCAAAAACCCTCCCACGCTTCCAGAGGTGCTCAGGATTGACAGGACACCTCTGGGCTAGTTCAGCACAGGGTCTCCCCCTGGTTACTCTGCAGTTTGGAGAGGCAGGACTTGCCTATCCTGCCCTTTCCTAAGGGGCTGTGAAGCACAGGACATGGCAGGGATGATGGCAGATGTCATTTAAGTTGGAAATAAACCCCATTTTTTTTTAGCAGACTGTTAAAAAGTAACACCTGCAGAGCCCAGCTGTAAAATCCCACTCATGGATATTCACAGTTCTGCTCCTCAAAGCTCAGAATTCCTGTCTGGAACCTCAAGTCAGTCTTCTGGCAAAGCAGGAAAGACCCAGCCTGACATTCTTGGTATGGCCATGGTAAAAATAAGCAAAACCCAAAAAAACCCCCACTTCTAACTCAAAGATAACAATTTCAAGCGTGCTTTAAATGCCTTAAGATAAAAACCTACGTGGTTTCTGCTGCTTTACATATCAACACCCAAACCCCCACGCAAATCAGCTGCTTCTTTGTAAACAGAATAAAAACCCCAACAACAGTCCCTTTCCAAACCTGTGCACCTAAAAATGGGGCAAAAACCCACTAGGTGAACACATTCCCACCTTGTAATAGGATGTGGCAGAGTATGAGCTCAGGAACTGCAGCCACGTGGGAATTCAAGTCTTGCTGTGGTGAATTCTGTGGTGAGAGAGAAGCTGCACCTTTGTGGTACCTGACAGAGAAGCTCCTGCAAGGACAACCCCTGTGGGACTGCAACAACACTGATGCAGCAAATAAATAGGAAAAAGTAATGCTATTTATTAGAATTCCACCTCTGAATGATTCTGTTTAAATTAAACAGGTTTGGACAGAAATGTGCTTGCTCTCCCAAGATTTTGGGCTTTTAAAAAAAAAACGTTTCCTAAAATCGATTTTTTTTTTCCTTAAAAAAAACCCAAGAAAGCAGTTTTGCAATTTGATCAAGCCATAAATTAATACTGTATGGAGATGATTAATATCCTATGCCAGTGGTCAGTGACCTTTTGTAAACACTAGCCAGGTCCTAGCAAAGCTGGCTAGAAAACTACTGTCACAGGCCTTTTTAACAAGCAGGATTGTGTTTCTTTCCAACAATCAGATTCTGAAGTGTTTTCACAAAACCTTTTCCTATTTGTTTTTTTGTTTGTTTGTTTGTTTTTTTTTCTGATATACTTTATTTTAAACCTAATACCTGAAAACAGAAACAAGTCTTCAAACCTCTTCCACTAACACTAAATCCACAAGGCAACTCACTCCAGTTGGCCGTAACTACAAAAGCTCTCGTAGGAGAGACCCATTTCTCACCTCCCTTCCCCTTCCAGCTGCCCCCTCCCCAAATTTCCATGGAGTGAGGGGCAGGAGGAAGTGGCACAGTGACCTGGGACCCCCCTCTACGTGCGATTCAGTGTCTGGAAGATCCGGGAGATCTGTAACATCACGGGCCCGGTTTCGGGGTCGTTCATCCACTGGGTGCTGTTCAAGGGGTTTTCAAGCATATCCTCAAAGGCTGCCAAGAGATGGGAATTGCAACAGTTAGTCCTTGAAAAGCTCCAGTGCTTGGGAGGTTTCAGGGCAGTTAGAAATGGCCACAGCTCAAAGGCAGTGGGAGAATGTGACCCAGAAATGGTGGGAATGCACCTTGTACGACCTGCGCTCCAAAGCCTCCACAGTCTGGGGTGATGCTCCAGGTTGGGCTTTCCTCATTTCTCAGCATTAAATTCACTGCAGACAGTGATTAAATACTCAGCCTGGATTACAGTCCATCCCACAAAACCTCAAGGACGTGGGGTTGAAGAGCTAAAGCCTTAACAAATGTCCCCAGGCGTTTGTCTGCAGGAACATGCCATGCAATCCACCCATTTGTGAAGGCCCATCTGCTGCCAGTGCTCCTACAGAACACTCTCCTGCAGCCCCATTCCTCTGATCAAACATTTTTCCACATCCCAGCCTGGATTTCTTGCTCCACTATCCCTTTTTTCCCTGGTACTTAACCAAGACAGTTCAAGGAAAGCACCATCACCCCCCTCGCCTGTTCCCTGTGCTGCCCTGAGGCTCCTCTGGAGAGGAAACAGAGCCAGCAAAAGCAGAAATGCCAAAGGCTACACAGAGCCAGAACAAGTGCAGCCCCTTAAGCCCCCAAATCTCAGAGTTCCAGCTTTTCCAGAGGCCCTGGAGCCACAAGGGAAGCAGCATCTTATTCCTCCTTCCTGATGTCTGGAGAGCAGAGGATGCCAGGGAGGCAGCCAGACACAGGAGGGGAAGGGCTGGGTGTGCAGAAAAAAAAAATCACCATCATTTTTTAAGAGCATTTTTTCCTTCTGTCTTTACAATGAGCTTTTTTGGCTGCTTGCTTTTTTTTTTTTTTGCTCTTTTATTATTTTCTAGCTTTCACTCTGCTCCTCGTGTTGAAGGAACCACTGCAAGAGCCAAACTGCAAATCTGGCAGAAAAACGGGCCAGGCAATGATTTCTAAGCCTTCTGACAGACACTGAGCTGGACTCCTGGACATTTGGAGCCAGTCATTACAGAACAGGACAAAAAAAGCAGCTGCACAGTCACCAAAATGTCAGTGTTGAGTCTGGCACCAAGGTCAGAGTTAGTTTTCCCAGGAGTGGCAGTGCACAAAGCTCAACTGCCATTAGTGGGAGCTGGAAGTGCCCAGCACCTCTGAAAGCCTCATCATTAATACCTTGCTCAAGGTCATTGCAGCCCTGCCTCCAGAAAAGCCCAAAATAAAATACACATCTCACCTTTCACCACTTGAATTATATTCTTTAGCACAGACTCATAAGCTTAAAACTAAAGATTTATCAATACTCTGTAAGAAACCCATTAAATGTAAAAACTCATTATTAAAATCTGTGACATAAGCAATTTGCAGATGTATCACTAGGAATATATTCTCTGATGTTCATCCAAGCTCCTCTAATGGCACTTCATTTTCTATTTCTATTCTGAGCTGCAGTGTGGAACCCTGGTTGGAAAAACGAAGAGACCATTTGTTCAGAAATCAGGAGTGGGAAGGTTCTGCTCTTGAATTATTTAAAGGCTTGCAAACTCTCCTAATTACATTTAAAGCAGTACTTTTAAGAGCTCTCTTGAATGAGCTGTGCCTGCAGCCTTTATTTAAAGGCTTTGCCTCAAATAAATTTTGAAGACAAAGACCAAATGCAAAACTTTAAATGTGCATCACAGAGCCAGTCATCGTTCTGTGCTGTCAGAGGCAGCAATTCCTCCCAGCTTGGAGGCTCTGCTGGGTACATGTTGTGCTCCTCAGCCTTTCTGACCATGAACACACAGACTTCACCCCAGAGCTCAAACCCAAACGAGGGAAAAGTGTGTTTGCACATTTTATCTCAGTTTTGACAGGCAAAGCCTTAGCTCAGCCTTCTTGTTTGGATACTTTTCCACCAGTTATCTTCTGTCTCAGTGCTCAGGCCTCGCTCACAGGGAGCTGCAGAGCAGGACACAGCCTTGTTTTTTCTGGGAAATAATCAGAGGTCGAGACAGACATTCCTGATTTTTCCCCTCATGGCCAAAGGGAGCACACAAAAGGTCTCCTAAATCCACAAAAGCACTGCAGCCAGCAGCTATTAAAGTTCTGAGTTCAGCAAGTGTAATCCTGGGGAATTAGGATCATTTCTGGGACAGCCCCAAGGTCTGGGTTTAGCTGAGCTGCAGGATGAAGCAAACAAACACCATGGCTGGAAGGGAGGAAAAGGGCCCAGAGCTGCACCAATCCCCCAAAAGGGGCTGTCATCATCCAGGCTCCACTTCTACTGGCTAGAAAACACATGGATGTGCAGCAGAAACCCAGGCATGACTTACCTAGTAGAGTTTTAGGGTTGGTGAGCCCTAACTGTACCACTGGGTTTTCTAAGATGGCTTGGAAGAGAGGGCTGTTGGTGTCAATGCCCTTATCTAAGTCTTCTGGAGAAGGTTTCCTGTCTCCCAGCAGCCACTCACACTGAAAAAAATCACCAGGCACAACAGATTTCATTAGAATCCAAGTGTCTCAACATAAAAGTTTTGATAACGTGGCATTTTAAAGATATTTTTCCCTCCCCCAGTTAAAGACTGAGCTGTGAATTTCTTTTCCCACCAGTTTACTCCTCACTTGTACCAGCCAGCCCAGTATCCTCTCTCCAACAGCAGCCAGCACTGGACCCTTAGGAGGAGGAGATTCCTTGGCTGTCAGCTGTGTCCACATAATTTTCCTTAACACATCACCCACTAGCAGGGGGACTAATCAATCTTTGAAAACCTTAACATTTTTTTTTGATTCCAGAAACTGTGGAAGCACTGCTGCTGAACAGCCATTTAAACACTGCTTGAATCTCTGCTGGATCATTTATTCCTGTCCTTTAATCAGTTATTAATTACAGGGAATACCCTCTGTATTGAGGTTGTGTATTTAACTTGAAAGAGGCACAGGATACACTGTGCTCCTTGAATCTCCAGCAACAGTTGGCCTTAGGACAGAGCAAAACATCACCCAATTCCAAGAGGAAAAGGAGCAGCTGAAGGGACTTCTAGAGGAGCAGGGAATGGGAATGTTTTACTCACGGCTGCGTTTTGCTGGTTGTTGTTTACTCTGAGTGCATCCACCACTTCCTTCTCATCGAATCCCATCTCCATCAGGGCAATGACAGCCTGGAGAAGAATTGCACAGCTTAATGAGTGTAACATTTAAAGCAGAAATGAGAGCACTCATGATCTTTCACCTTCTGTGCAGGTGGTTTCTGTGGGGTAAAAACCCCTCATTGTTTCCATTTGGGGACCACTCAGTAATTTTATCAACAAAGTTTTCAAATACCCTACATCAAAAGTGTCTTTAATATGGAAGAAAACTAAATCTTAAGGGTGAAGGTAGTTCTTGTCCTCAACACTGAAAGCTGAATGCAAGGCAAAGAGTACCTGGGGTAGAAAGGAGAGGCACAGGACAAACATCTTATTTTGGAACTCCTCTCCTGCCATAAAGCTCTTGTTCACATCTGAATGATCAAGGTTTATGTGCATTTGTGGTTCTATTCACCCTATTTGACTTCACTCCTGGATTTATTACACTGTGAGTGAGTGTGATGTATTTAGACAAGAATGTTTCCTTGCTGAGAAACTGCACCAGGTCATCAAGTGCATTTGCAGCTTTTAACCCATATCTCAAGTGCCAGATGTCAAAGAGCCCCTCCTGGTGAGCATCCAGTGTGAGAACAACACCTTCTCACTGCAGCCAGTCCTGTGTTCTGAAAAAAGGGCAACTTCTGTGTTTGCTGCTGGTGATACCTTTCCTTGCCCCCTAAATACAATCACACCTTCCTGTCCTTTTCACAGAATCCCAGAATGGTTTGGGTTGGAAGGGATCTTACAGGTCATCCAGTTCCAGCTCCCTGCCATGGGCAGGGACACCTTCCACAAGTCCAGGTTGCTCAGAGCCCCATCCAGCCTGGCCTTTCCTACAGCCAAAGGACCTACCCCTGTCCTGCCACCCTTCCTTCCTACACAGCAGCCAAAAAGGCAGTGCCAGGAGTTTCCCTTCAGTCCTCTCAGTTTTCAGGTGCAGAAGTAACAGTGTCTCTCATTTAGATCCTGCAGTCCTGAGGTAACACCCTTCCAACTCCGAATATCCCTGAATTCAAACACTCTCTAAAGGCTTCCACTGAAATCCTGCCAAGCCAGCCCAACACACAGGTACCCAGATGTCCCATTTAATGTATTAGCTAAACATTTATCAGGATTCCTTGGTGCCTGCAGCCCCTTCCTTGGCTGATGGAAGCACAGCACGTACCCGCGGGTCGGGACGAAACTCTCTTTTCCTCCGGATCTTCTTGAATATTTCCGTCAGCTCATCCTTGGCCTCTTCCCCTCCCTCTTCCGAGCTGGGACCCGCAGCTGCCTCAGCAGAGGAGGCAGAAGCTTCAGCTGTGGCTTCTGCAGGAGTCTGACCTGGCAGGGGAGCATCCACTGAAGGGTCATCTGCGTGTTCTATCAACCACTCCATGGCCTGGGTCACCGACATGCTGGGAAACAAGCGGGAACACCGGGATGAGGAACATCCCAGGGCTCCACACACCTCTGCCTTTGCTCTTATTCCCCTGGGACATTGATTTCCAGGTTAATTAGCACCTGAAAAGTCACAAATAAAGTTCTGGAGCCAATCTCAGAGCATATCAATTCCCTGTGAGCTCAGGGCATCACAGTCTTCTCTGGAGCCAGGAAAACACAGGAACCACGTCCAGCTTGGACAGCTGCAACCCAGAGTTTAACAGGCATTTCTGAGGGAGTCACCCTCCTCTCCACATCATCTGCTTTGTTTCACAACAGGCAAACACTGACTGTTTGCAACTGCTGACAAAACTGCCAGCAAAGCACGTTCCAAATTTACATGGAAACACAACTCAGATGCCAAGAGCTTTGGTGCTTAAGGAGATCTCCCTCAGACCATGGAATGCCATTAACAAGAGGAAAAAAGGGTGAAAAACATTATATGTGCACAGTGTGCCTTGAGCCAGAGCAAAATTCAACAGGGACAACTGCACTTGGAAATGCCCCACTTGGAAATCCCTCCACTGTGGCTTCAGGAGAGATCTGTGACCCCTCAGTGACACAGTCACTTGCTGGGCAGTGCAACTGCTCGAGCTGAGGATCCTCAGAGCTCCCAAACACATCTTTTTCCAAGGGATATCAAGGAAAAAGCAAGGGCAGGTGACCATGTAACAGGAATTATGACATGCTCATGGAAGGGAAAACCTTTGCCTATCTGGCCTCTCAGTTACAGCCTGGAGAACAGCAGGGAGAAACTCTTCCTGAGATACTGGAATATGTTGTGGACATTCTATTATTAAAATTCTTCAGGAGTGGCCTAACAAACCCCTCTCAGGAGCTCACTGTTCTTAGGGCATGAGAAGTACCACATTCCCTCCTATTTTCCTGCAGTTGCTCCCTGGACTTCACAATATTCTTGGAATGTTTCTAAAGACCACCACAAAGCACATTTCTACAGCTGAAAGACCAAGGTGGATGGACCAAGTTTGCTTTTTCCTCTGTGAAGTCTGACTTCTAAAGCAGAGGAAAATGTGATTTAATACCTGGCAACAGCTTTGTGACCCACAGACCTTCCAGGGCAATCCAGCCCTGCTTCCCCTTCCCTGTGCCACCTGCACTCTGCCTGAGGCAGCACTGTTCTCTGAGTTAGTGCTCTTCCCAACCTAAATTTAGGTGACCCACATAAGGAAACTTCAGGGAAAATGCAGATTTTTTTATTTTTTCCAAGCATATGCAGTGATTTACTTACTGATTTAACCGGAGGGCCTTGACAGCTCTGCTCTCTGGGAAGCCCATTTCCGTGAGCTGTCTCAGAGCTATTTCATCCACTCTGTCCTCCTCATCCTCATCCAGCATGGCTGCACACACACAAACAGAACAATGTTCAAACTGCCTGCAAGCTCAAATAAACCCCTGTGTCAATGCAATGGCATGTGTGAAGTTCAAGCCCCATTCTCTCTTCCATCCCTTCTTTTGTTCCTGCCCCCAGTTTGCCACCTCATCGTTTAATTTGCTGCTCTCAGCCCAGTCTGGCTCAGAGAGATCCTTCCAGGACAAAGACTTTGCCCAGATGTGGTCAAGAACTCAAACAAAAGGCAGTTAACTCACACATGACCAGGGGATTGCCACAGAATTAAATATGGGAGATTCACTGAAGATCCACTGATCATTTATCTAGAAATTAAGTTGGATCTTGTTGGAGCTGCTCTCAAGGATGAGCATTTCCAACCAACTGAATCAAGAGCCACAGTTTCTCCTCATTTTACTACCTCCTTGTGCATTTTCAACTGTTCTTTACCATCCCTACTGATCATTTCTAAATGGAACTTCTCATCTCCCCCAAAAGGGACCTTACAAATCCACAAGTTTTGTACAATCCACATCCCCAAGGTGAAACTTTTGCCACAAAGTTTGTTGCTGCCACACCGAGGTCTGAACTTCCCTCTGAGCCCAATCCTGTGCTCTGGAAGCCAACAAATCCCCAGGACTGAGCTGTAAAGATATGTTCATACCATTTGCCTTCTTAAACAGTTCAACAGCATCTGGGTTCAGTGCTAACAATTTCTGTGCAACTTCTATGAGAGACACCAAGATCTTCCGGAGCTCTGTCTGGAACTGCAAGAAAGGAAACTGTCAAAACATTTAGACAGGACGTTACCAGACATCACTGAAGCTCAGTGTACCTGCTGTTATAGCCTGGCCCTCTGCTCAGAAAGGTGCTTTATTAGGGTTTTATTTTCATTGCTCAGTCTCTCAAGAGGCCCTTCCTGGGAAGTGCAACCTCCTGGGCAGAAAGGTCCTTTTATTTCTACCCCATGGGCAGCGGTCAAGGAAGAGAAAAAAAAAAACCCTCACTGCAAACACCTGAACTATTTAAGCCTGAAGAAATAAACCCCTCTAATTTAACATCTGCCAGGCTTTGAATATGTTCTGAGGCTTTTCCATGAATAAAACATTTCAAATCATAAAAAACATAAATAAAAATCCTAAAATCAAAATATGAAGGTCATAAAATCAGTCTGTGATTCTGTGATCATTTAGGAACAGTGGGGTTTTTTTATCACTAAATAGCATAAGCTGCGTCTAAGCTTTAAGTTATTTATTTTAATATACATTATATACATCTGATTTTTTTTTATTTAGAAGGGTAAAATGTGTCAAAAGGAAAGGTTGCAGAGGCTGCAAGGCTGTTTGGGTGTGAGAGTGGGAGTTCAAGGCAGTACTTACATCCCTCATGCTGTGATGGGCCACGGTGCGGTCGGCGCTGCGGGAGGGCAGGTTGGCAGTGGCTTTGAGAATGGCATCCTTGTCAGGAG
This sequence comes from Platyrinchus mystaceus, assembly GCA_035041135.1. NCBI lineage: Eukaryota > Metazoa > Chordata > Aves > Passeriformes > Tyrannidae > Platyrinchus > Platyrinchus mystaceus. The sequence goes on from JAWWLV010000040.1 coordinate 2,311,840, forward strand.
CCTTCTGCTCCTGCTTCCTCTGCAGGGAAGGGAACAGGAGCAGGTTTCATAACCCATTATCCACAGACCAGAGAACACAGCAGTTTCAGACTCTCCACCAAGACATCAAGCAGTGCCCTGTAGCTTCAATAGCACGGACTAACAGCACCGGTGTCACTCTGCAGTGACAGAGCTAAACTGGGCCTGTTGGCTGCCCCACTTTCAGTCCTCACACCTATTGCTGTTATCTGAACAGGCAGGGAAATTCCAGCATAAAGAGGGAGATGTATCACAGAGGTCTCAGTGCCCAGGACCATATTCTGCTCCCCAGGGTCTGCTCACAGCTCAGCTCATCAAGAGCTGCACCAGCGCTGGGCACAGGAAACAATTCACTGCTTATCCCTGGGGGAGCTGCACTGCCTGCCAGGATCATGCAGGGAATCTGCAGCACATGCTCCTGATCCAGCACAAAACATAGCAGGGTCCAGACTATAAATATTCCCAAGTCTTATAACTTGTGCTCTTACAGTGACATTCTGCACAGCAAGACCGTGCTGGGGAGAGAGAGGGACACAATCCCTGCAGGAAGGGATGCACAGACACCCCAATCCCTGCAGGAAGGGATGCACAGACACCCCAATCCCTGCAGGAAGGGATGCACAGACACCCCAATCCCTGCAGG
>JAWWLV010000040.1:2334158-2358857 GCA_035041135.1 Platyrinchus mystaceus
TGGGGTCTCACCCTGCTCTCCCTGCCCCATCCCAGCCCCAGCACAGACAGAATCACCGGGGCCAAAACTCCAGTTGCCGGCTCACTTGACCCCGATCCTGCAGCCCATCCCTCGATACCTCCACGCCCGTGGCAGCCTCCCTGTATGAGTGTCTTCACTGTCACCGTGCCACTGCTGCCATCCAGGCTGTCACCATCCCAGTGCCACCCCACCTGCCATCATTCCAACCCACTCTTGCCACTCCCCACCATCCCTTCGCCAACCCGGCGTGTCCATCTGCCGAGCTCGACTCCACCCCTTCACCCACCCTGTGCCACTATCACAACTATCATCATTATCACCCTTAAGCCACCCCACACCAACACTCCAAAGCCCCTCCTGCAGCCCTGGCTGATGGATGTGCTGGTGGCACAGTGAGTTCAATGCCGGTGCTGTCCGGTCAGCGCCGCGGAGCGCGGCGGGCACGGCCGGTTTGTGTCGGGAATGATGCACTTCCTCCTCTTCCCCCTTTATTTGTGTTTTCTGTCCTGCACTGTCTCCCTGAGCCGTCTCAGGCACTGGAGTGCTGCTCCACTCTCGATTATAAAATGGCTCAGTGCAAAAGATGCATATAAATAAGAGCAGCCTGAAGTGCTCCCGAGCCGGCGGCGCTGGGAGCGCTCGCGGAAGTGATTTATGGCATCTGCTCCCCGGGCCCTGCTGGCATCAATCTCACACTTCACTCACATGTTCAGAGGCAGGAGGGGGAGTGGCAGCACCCCCAGCACCCCCTGGCACACACCCTCTTGCTGCTCCCTCCCCTCGCTGCCCCCCGGGCACAGCCTCGGGAAAGGGGGACGTGTGGGTGGATCCTGCTGTGACCAGAGGTTTGGCTCTGCCCGGGTGCTGCTCTTGCTCCCTTCTCTTTGCCACGTGGCTGAGAGCAGGGATGGTGCCGGGTTCACACAAGAGCAGAGGGATATCCCACCCCCCAAATCTGCTGGCTGCCCACCAGCAGCACCCCTGCTGCAAGGGCAAGGACCGACAACAACGGCCAACATCAGCAATGGCCAACCATGAAGTGACCAACTCTGCAATGGAGGAGTCACTGGAGGTCAACTCTGCAGTGACCAACTCTTCCTGCAGTGACCAAGACCTTCTGCAGTAACCAATCCCTACCATGACCAACACCTTCTGCAGTGACCAATGCAATGACCAACCCCTGCTATGGCCAACACCTTTTGCACCAGCCAACACGAGTGTGACCCTGAGAAGAGCTCAGCTGGCCACAGCCTGGTGCTAATAATGCCAAGGCTGTGGGTCCAACCCCTGTGTGGGCCATTCATTTAAGAGTTGGACTCCGTGATCCTCGTGGGTGCCTTTCCAACTCGGAATATTCCGTGACTCTGAGTTCTTCTGCTTGGGGCTGCCTAAATCTGCAGCCAGTGGAATAGCTTCCAGTGAATTTGGGCTGGTGGCCCCTGCCCCCAGCACCTTCCTGGCTGTCCCCACGCTGGGGACAACCTGCACCTGCCGCACCAAACCTTTGGGGTGGACGTGCAGAGCCAAATGCAGAGAGCTTGAGCGGGTGCAGTGCTGCAGATGAAGCAGATCCCAAGAAAACGAAGGCAGGCCAAGTCTTAAAACCCAGAGCTGCTCCCAGAAATCCAAAACACCAACAAACAGCCATTTTCAACACCCTGGGGCAGAGCGCACCCATGGGTGCCCCCATCACCTCCCTCTCGCCTGGAGGGCGCCGCCAAAATCACGACCCCACACAGGAAGGGGAAAACCTCCTGTTTTACAACAATAGCCATAAAAATAACAGCGTTAATGCCAAGAAGAGACCCTTCCCACCCCCCACCCCACGTTTCTCCCCCGGTTCCCCTCACTGCCGCAGTCCCAGGGCCTGCAGGGCCTGAGCCTCCCCCCCCCTCCACCCAGCACGCTTTCCCTCAGCACATTTCAACAGCAGCGTCGTTTTCTTGGTTAAATAACTCATTTATCTTTTTATACTCTCTGCAGATCATAATACACCCACTCTGACAATACTGCACACCAAAGACCTAATTTTAGCGCTGGTGTTTAGAAGTAATCAGTTTGAAATATTGGAGCGGGCGTACGATGGGCTCAGGGTTTGGTTGGGTTTTTTTTTTTGGGGTTTCTTTTTTGTTTGTTTTTTTTTTTTTCCCCTTCCCCCTGAAATACTGACGTCTGCAAGAAAGCCTGCTCATAAGGAAAATTCTGATTATAACAACTCATTTAGAATAAATCAGTTTGAAATGGTTTATATAACGCGGCGGAATGTGCCGTACGCGAGCATCCAAGTTTCTGTGTTTTTCCTTTCAGTGAGATGAGATTAAATGAAACCCCGAATGCAAGTGGTTTTTGGGCACTTCTATTTTGCTAAGCAGAGGAAATGCAGCTCCTCAGCAATTTTATGGCCAATTGGGTTGGGGAAAAAGGGAAAGAAAAATAAAAAAGACAAAAATGACAGAGAGAGGAATTACACCCTCACAGCTCTGACACCCCCTTGGTACCCCGCTCCTCCTCAGCCTCTTTGGCCTTTGAAACCCTTTTCCCCATTCCCCATCCCAAAGACAACATTATCCCCCCACGACAGCCCCATCCTGGGCAGAGCCAGGAGCTCCTGGACCTCCCAGTGCTCCAGAGAACCTTTCCCAGTACCTCGTCCTCGGGAGCTGCACCTCATGGAGAGGCCTCACCTTATGCCAGGGCCTGAGCCACACACTGAGACCTGGCAAACTCATCACACGTGTCCAGGAGCCGTCCTGGCCCTGGTTTTGGAGCCTGGTTAAGGTTTTCCCCCGATGGAGAGGCTGGAAGGTCCCAGTGGAGAAGGGAAGTGGCATTTTCAGCTGGTGCTGCATCCTCCGGTCTCAGCCCCACTCTGGCAAAACACCTGAGTGATGATCGGGTGGGGGGGCTGCAAATTCAATTTTCAATCATGATGATAATAATAATAATAATAATAATAATAAAAAGAACAACAAGTATTATTCTTTTCTAAGTTTGGAGGGAGGGAGAGCGTGATGTGTCCAGAAAAAAAGACAGAAGATGCCCAAACCACATCAGGAGAGAGGGGAGAGAGCCCAGAGCAGAGGAGGGAACTCCAAACCTCCCCAGATTTGGGCAAAACCCTTCAATTGGCCAAGTTTGGGGGTTGTTTCATACCTGGAATGGGAGCCTGAACCCTCTGAGTCCTGCCAGCACCTCTCAACAATCCGTCCTGTTCACCACCCGCCACCCAGAAAGACAGAAAACAGAGCAAAGAAAACCTTTTAATTGTAATTTACTTTATTATTTTGTAAATGTGAATTTTACAAAGCGTTTTACAATTAATGATCACATTGGGTTGGTTTGTTTGTTGTTGTTGTTGGTTTTTTTTCTTTTTCTTTTTTTTTTTTTCTTTTTTTCTTTTTTAAATGGATTTTTCATCATATGAAAACAGCTATGAGCACAGTTCCAGCTCGGGGTGGGGTGGGGAGGGGGTGTCTTCATCTTTTCTCTCTCTTTTTTTTTAGTTACTGATATATCGTGTCAGCCATGGCTACAAAATAACAGTCTGAACTATACAGAGTAAGAGCACATAAATACTAGTGAATAATGCATGATAAAAAACAAAATAAAAGAAAATAAAAAAAAAGAAGCTAGCATCGTTCGTGGCTGAGACAGTTGAGGAACATAATTCAGTGGTACTGTGAGATTTCCTTACAGCACAGAAAGTATTTTTAACAGTCATGAATTACAGTACTACTTAATACCCTATGAAGACGCTTTAAAAACAACCTTGTACTTTAAGTCCTTTTTTTTTTCCCCAAACATTCTGTCCAAAGGATTAATGTTCTATTTGAATCAAGTGCCATCCAAATGTTCAAGTCAAAAATATTTATACATTTATCCTCAGTTGGGTTTTTTTTGTACTTAATATTTTTTTTTAAATCATTATTATTATTCTTGTCTGCTAAAAATAGTATTGCAAGTTTTGGCTTTTTTTTTTTTTTTTTTTAATACCTTGACATAAAAATCACGATTTTTATACTTATTTTTTGTTTGTTTGTTTGTGTGTGCAAAACGCTTTAACAGTGGAAGAAACTCACGGGAGGAGTTGAGGGGTTTCCAAAGGGGGTGAGCTCGAGTCCAGCCCCCTCCCTGGGTGAGTGGGGCTGGGGGGTCCCACCCTCCCCTCCCTCCGGCCCCGACGAGGGGGTCCCTTCTCACAGCACGACGATTCGGAGAGCAGGAACACTTGGAACAGCAGTTGAATCCCGGGATGGCCGCGGATGGCGATGGGATGCTGGGGAGGAAGGGGGGGACACACACACACAGCCAGGGAGGCACCCGGGGCTCATCCCGGTTTCCCACGGGTCCTTCTCCACTCGCAGCGAGGGATTTCCAGAAAAACGAGGGATCTGAGCACAAGCCCGAGGGCTGGGAGGAGGAGCGCGGCTCTGCTCCCCCCAAAGGCCGAAGAAGCCGGGGGGCAATTCCAGTTTTGGGGGGAGGGGGGGCTGGGTGGGAGACCCGGAGCGTGCCAACCTCAGCTCTACACCCTGCGGGGAATTCCTGGGGGGGAAACCACGACTCGAAGAGCTCAAAGGACCCGCTCCCATCCCTCCTCCTCCTCCCGAGCCCCATCATCATCCACGGGCAGCAGCGGTGATGGAAGCGGGGCGGGAATGTCGCTGGAGCCGGGGTGGGAATGTCACCGTCCCGCGGGACAGCGGGGTGGGGGCACCGCGAGCCCGGGGTGGGGGTCATGCAGCCCCTCGGCGAAGCGGCAGCGGTGCTTTAATTAGCGCTAACGAGGAGGAGAGGAGCTGGTCCTACACTACGGCAGCGGCAGGAACTGGGTGCTTACACTCTGCGCTCTTTAAAGGTGCTTGGTATAACTTTAGATATATAATATACAGGTAATATTGCTAATAGTCAAGCATAAGAATAAAGGTGCAGACATACCATAAATACTGATGCTCTGATTTTACACTGTCAGACCTAGATGAATGCAGTTTCCTATTCACATTATTAAAGCAGCCCCAAATTCTAGAATTTAAAATAGTGTCGTAAACAAAGAGGAGGAAGGAGTCGGTTATGATCTGATCTTCTTAATCCGTTTTCCTTGGAAAAAAAATGATCAAAAAATTCTAAGGCACTCAGGAAAGCCGCATACAATCGATGGACTGCTCTGTTCTCACCTTACATTCAGTGTTTTAAAGGGGTTATTTTTTTTTTTTTGCTTTTTTCGTTTGTTTTTTTTTTTTTTTCTCGGAAGAATACAATCATTACCATATAACATTTTCAAACATATCATTAATCCTCCACACACAGGAAACATTAGTGCAAAATGCTTGCCCTCATCTACCAAGATAAGGAAAAACCCAACGCCCTTCACATTTTAGAAGTTTGCCTTCCTAATAATAATAATAATAATTAATAAAACAAACCCAAATCAAAAAAAAAAAGGAAAGAAAAAAAAAAAAAGAAAGAAAAAAACCCCCAAAATATACAGGAAGTTGTGCTAGGTATAAAAATATATATTTTCACTGTGCAACTTGACTCTCTCCAGACTCTCTGTCCTAAGCCATTCAAGTACTTTGCTGCTGCCCCCCTGGAGGCCCTGCCGGCTGTCTGGGAACAGGTTTGGTCCAGAATTAACCCCTACAGCCAAATGCAGCCCCCAGCTGGGGGGCTCAGCCTGCTCCCCACCCCCAGCATGTGCCAAAATGGAGGAGGGATCCTTTGCAATATCTTTTCTCTATATATATTTATATATATATATATGCACACAGACACACACACAGAAGGGACGACTTTTGATCTCTGACACCCGGATCCGCTCCCAGCTCGCCTCGAACTTTTGGCAAACCCAAACTTTTTGGGATCAGGAGGGTCCTCAGCCAAACCTGACCCCCTGAGCCCCACCAAGGCGCCCTCCAGCAGCTGCTGCTGGGGGGGGAGGCACGGGGACACCCCCCAGGGCCAAGGAGGGTTGGGGATGGCTGGGGACAAAGCCCACCCCGAGCTCAGCCCTGTGGTCCCCAGTTTCGTTTAGTGATGTGGGTAAAGTGCAAATAGAGCCCCTGGCTGTGCTCATTCCCACTCTTCCAAAGCATCCCACCCCTCTCCACCAGCATCAGCCCCCTGACACCTGGTCCAGGGTGTCACGGTCCCCCCACGAAGCTGTGCCAAAACCCACGAGCTGTGCAAGAACGTGGGGCAGGACCCCCCCATCTCTGATTTTTTTTTTTGTGTCAGGAGCAGTGGCACAGGCTGGGCAACCTTGTTATTACGATGCAAAAAAAAACTGCTTCAAGTATCAAAGAAAACAAAACAAATGGCCAAAAGTTGGGTTATCCTCTCCCCGCTCCCCCTTTCCCAATGGAAACACAAAGAAGGAAGAAAACCCTGAGCAAAAGCGCTGTCTGGATTCGGGAACCAAAGCAGGGAAGAAAAGAGGAGCACGGCCACAGCAGCCAAAAAGTGACTCTTTGTGCACCTTGTTCCTAGTCCCAAACGTGTTAAAGAACAAGCTGCAAGTGTCATTAAAGCAGGTCGTTAAGTCACAGTAAAAATAATCAGCATTAAAAAAGGAAAGATAAAAAGGAAAAAGCCAAACTTGGCTTTCACTTCACTGCCCCCATTCCCTGGGGGCACCCTGGCCTTGGCATCCCTGTGGATGCCCGGGGTCCCCCAGCCCAGACCCAGAAGTCTGGATGGAACCACAGGGTCCCACTGGAGCCGGATCCGTGGAAAGGACTCCGGTCACTTTGGGGTTTGTAGGGGCAGAACTGGTACCTGCTGCCCACCAGACTCCAGGGACACCCACAGTTCCCATCCCAGGGCCAGCTGGGGCCACCAAAGCCACCACAGCCTGGGGACATCAGCCTGCAACAACAAAAACAAAGACGAAATAACTCCACATTGGGTTTTCCCCAGAAGGGGCTGTCGGAGGGTGAGCAGGAGGCAAAACGCTTCCTCCTCCCCAAAACCTCCTCACAGAAGGGCACAAATCTAGGGGTGTTTTTTTTTTTAATTTTTGCATTCAATACACTCCAAATTATTAAAAGCCAAGAGCCTGGTTGGCCTGGAGAGGAGGGAGGGGGCAGAGGGTGAGCCCTGCACGCCGGTGGCTGCAGCGGTGCAGCCTCCGATGCAGATGCTGCCGGGAACCGATGCCGAGATCTCCCGGCTCCTTGCCCTTTGGAGCAAGAACAACGTGCTTTCCACGCTCAGGTTCCTCCCTAAATCCCTTCACAGGCACTGAGCAGGGGGTGTTCCCCTCCAGGAGGTGCCCCCAGGACCTGCACTGGTGCAGTGGGGTGGCACGAGCCCGTCCGCCCGGGAGCGGGTGACGTGAAGGTGCAAACACGGAGAAGCAAAGGAAAAGGAGTCGCTGGGAGAGAGGGAGGGAGGGAGAGAGGGAAGGAGGGAGGGAGAAACCAAACCCAACCCCAGCCGTATTGGGAAAGAAAACGACAACAACCACAACTCCGGCCAGGCTCTCCACCTGCATCCAACACAGTCCTCCCGACACGTGCCAGCCTGAACTCCCAAGGAACCTTCCCTGCTCCCGGGAGCTGGATGAAACTCCCCGGGACAACAGCACCGCAGCCCTGCCCCGCAGCACCCACGGGCCCGGGGCTCTCCCTCTGACACCAGATTTCCCCCACCCTGTCCCACTTGGCTCGAGCCCTTCCAGAGACAAATCACAGCACCTGCACCCGAACACACCTCGCTTTCCTGTTCAGTGACAAAAACTTTTCCTTAGAGGACAAGGTTAACGATGGCTTTACTTCTGAGCTGAGTGATGGATGGGGTGATGACGGGGTGGTGGTGGGTGGGTGGGTGGGGTGGGGGGGGGGGTGGCTAGCTTTTCTCCTCCCCTTCTTAAAAAAAAACCACAAAGAAAAAAAAAAAAAAAGGAAAGGAAAAAAAAATAAAAAGAAAAAGCTACAATCTTATAGACTAACCTCAGGAATATCAAAAAAGGAGCCCAATATTTTTTTAAGTAGGTCGCCACAGACCTAGTCGTTTACAGTATAACGAATGCGATTATTTCCTTCATAAATTTTAAATACAAGCAGAATAAAAATCACATTTTTTTCAGGCAACAGTAGCAGTTCAGTAGGTAAGTGGCTTGATCACATTTTTTTTTTTTTGTTTTGTTTTGTATTAGTAATGCATGCAAGCAGCTTTAGTATTACAGATCCCTTATAGGTCATGAAATGTTTGCTCTCTCTATAAAGTCCCTCCGTAAGTACCATCTTGTCTTCTCACGGGAGTCTCGGGCCGGCTGGAGGAGCCCGAACCTTGTTCGAAAGGTTGGGGAGTGCTTTGGGTATCCGATGCCAGGGCATCTGTGGCAGCTGCCTCCTGTATGACAGAGCCGGCCCCCTCGGCGTCCTCGCTCTGTTCGAAGGACTGGTTGGATCCGTTGCTCAGCTCTACATTCACTGTGTTAGTTCTCAAGGCTACTATAGTCCCCGAGTCGCTCCTCCTTTCTGCATAGATCCGCTGCTCGAAGACCTGAGCAGTGTTGGGCTGGAATTCGGGATCCAGGGGGACACTGTTTGTGGTGGAGCCCATGACGGTGCGGTACATCTCCATCCCTTCGGGCAGCATGGACTTGATCTTGGGCAGCCAGCGCTTGCGGACGCGGCGGGCGTTGGTGCACATGTCGGCCGCGATCACGTTCATCTCGCTTTCCTTAAAGCTCGGGGCAAAATTCTGACAATACACTGCAAAGACAGGGATACACAGAGCTGAGGATTCACAGCAACCGGCACGGAGGTGGCACGGGGGCGATCCCGGCCTCCGGAGCGCGGGCAGGGGGGTTCGCCCACGGGGCAGAGCTGTCCAAGGAGACACTCACACACGAGCTGGAGACAGAGACAGTCAGGAAGGGATAAAAGCAGAAGGCATAAACATCCCAGGTGGCAAGGGAAGGGGGCTGGACAAGGATAACTCGCTCCCTGGGAGGCAGCAAACCCCAGAGGTACCAGGTGCTGCCTGCACAGCCTCAGGCTCCAGCCAGAGCTGGTACCTTCAGCCACCAAACCAGAGATGGACACAGGAAAGGTCACACAGGCTCAGCAGCAGCTCCACTGATGGCTCTTAAAGCCACAGTGCTGCAGGGGGTCTGGGAAATGTGGGAGCTGAGAGGGATGCACAAAGGATTGTCCTCCTGCACGGACCAGCGGCCCGGCCAACACGGCTGCTCCAACTCCACTGGCACATCCACTGGGATCCAGCAGGAGCTGGGGGACCCTACAACCCCTCACCCTGCTCCTCCACAGGAGCCAAGCACCTGAAGTTATGGAGCAACATCCGAGGAACTGCCACGGTGAACAATTATTGACTAAAACTTGTGCGCAGGGTGAAATCCAGGCAGGGAGAAGCCATCCTGAAACCTGCCACAGGACACGATGCCTTTCCAGCCTCAGGAAGGACCACAGCTGGAAGGTCCAGACCTGGGACTCTCCAGGGTGAAGCTGCTAACAGGGACCTGACAGCACCACGTTCAGTCACATTATTGAACATCTGCCATCTTATCCCTTTTCTCCACGTGCCACAGATCTCCGAGCGTGGCTGGAAGACCCCCCGAGTTCAGCAACACAGCAACAATTAGGGAGGGGAAAAGATTTATCTTCCAAATCTTAAAAAATAAATTAAAAAAACTGCTTAGAGTTTCATTTTCCAGCACAGGAATATTTAGATAAAGACTTTCTCTCCAGAATCCAGCCAGGCTGAGAGAACACATTGATTTCCACTGTATATAATGGGCTTTCTGCACCCCTCAGAGTTTCCTGCAACACCCAGCTCCTCACTCCCCAGCACCTCCAATTATTTGCAGCAGGGCTCCCATTTTATGTATATTTAAAAAAAATAAGTTTGCAAATCTATTTAAGGAAATAGGCTAAAACTAACAGAGCAGCTGATGGAGAGCAGATCCCACCCAGCAGGGCTGGAGCAGCCAGGGGTTTCCCTGGTTCCTGGGGGCCCATTTATTGCTGAAGACCAACAGCTCTAAATGTTGCCAAACCCACAATTAAAAAACCCTTTTTAGAGCACCTATCAATAAATTAATTAACTGCAAAACGAGTGCTTTAAAACAGAGCAAACCAGTCAAGTAGCAATTATGTTTCATATGAAGATACTGCCAAAACCCACCAAAAATTAACTTCAGCCCCCCCCACATTCAGAGAACAGTTTGGATTCGTGAGACCTTAAAGATCATCCACTTCCACACCCTGCCATGGGCAGGGACACCTTCCACTATCCCAGGTTGCTCCCAGCCCCATCCAACCTGGCCTTGGACACTTCCAGGGATGGGGCAGCCACAGCTTCTCTGGGCAATCAGAAAACGATGCAAACTAAAAAATAAATTAATGTTCCTCTAACTTAATTTCCCCATTATTACACAACAGAATTGGCCCTCCCTGCTCAGGTCTGGGCTCTGCCCTTGGAATGCTGTCCCAGCCAGGCAGCAGCACATCCCTCTCCTTACATTTGACTGCATTAAGGACTCTGCTGTCCAAGGGCTTCCTGCTGGGATCGCTCGTGGAGGACCGGATTCCAGTTCCGCAGCTGTTGGCAAGTGTGTTCCTGCAGGAAAGGCAAAGGAAGATCCTCAGAGTGGGGACTCCAGGGGACAGCCCTGTCCTCCTCCCTTGAAGGTCCTGATGGAGGGATCACCACATCACACGATCTTAAGGCGAGGAATTGGAAAACCTCAAGCATGGAAACGGAAAACCGGGTTTGGGCATCACTGAGAAAAAGCACAGAACTGAGAGCAGCCCGTGCAGAGGATGGAGCAAGGTTAAACCCCCAGGAAAACTAACAGGGTGCAAGGTTAAACCCCCGGGAAAACTAACAGGGTGCAAGGTTAAACCCCCAGGAAATGACTGGAATTGATCCCTTGGGAGAGCACAAGGAGCAGGGGGACGTACCGATCGAAGAAGGTGGCCAGGAGACGCCTCAGGAGGACCTTGTGTTTGACACCAGCACATAAGTGGCAATTCATCAGCTGCCCCCGGGTGATGTAAACGCCCGAGCCTGGAAGGGTGGAGAGGGAGAACCCGAAATTAAAGCCCTGCCACGCTCACAGAGCCACCACCAGCTCCTCCTGCACCGCTCAGTCCCGACACGGTGGGAGGGTGTTCCTCACGTGCTCCTAAGAAAGCCCAACAAGGATGGCAGGACTTGTGGAAGAGCCCAGCAGGGACTGTTATCACAGTGCCTTGGGGCTTTGGCAAGTCCCAGCTCCTAATTTTATCTGCACAGAAAGGAAGTCCGTGGAAATCAAATGAAAGGACTCTTATTTTCTCACCAACACACACAGTGCAGGGCTTTATGCTGTGATTTTATATGTACAGATCAGATTATTTATTCTCTCTGAAGGGAGAAAACCCCAATCCATTTGACCTTTTCTTTTTTCCAGTGAAAGACTGTAGCCAGAAATGAAAGAAAAAACCCATCTAGCACAGAAGAAGTACTTGGTTACAGATCTAACCCTTTCCAAAAGCCCAGCCCATCACCTCTTGATACCTCTGGTGAGCAGGGAATTTTCCTTCTAATGCACAGGAATGGTTGACTTTGAACATGCTGCCTTTAAGGATGTTTTCTGGGAAAAAAAAGGAGCTCCTGCAAAGCAGCTGGACACGTCCAGGGGTCTGGCAGAGCTTTACAGCAGGTTTTGTACCAAACCCTTTTACTCTGCACACAGACAAACCATTCCTGCCTCAGCATCGGCTTCCAGGGAGATGTTATCCGATTTTTTCCAGCATTCTGCTACATGAGAGAAGTTTTGGTATTTGCTTTTAATTAAGATTAAATGATGGGTCATATCCGGATCCAGAACACACTCTGTTCTCAAGATATAAAACCATCTACCAGAGAAATAAAATCACCTCCTGGATTTCCAGGAAAGATGAACTGTCCCTGACCTCCTGGAGGAAGCCAGAGCTGCAGGGCCTGAGCCTGACCCTCTGCCCCTTCCCTGCCACACACAGGCCACCAATCCTGTCCCAGGATCCAGCATGGATCCCCCTGGATCTCTGAGCCATCCCACTTCTCAGCCTCATCATCCATGTATTCTCTGCCATGCATTTAGAGTTTTAGCAGTCTTAGTTTTAGTAGTTTTAGCTGGAATTTTCACAGTCCTGTGAGCAACAGGGAGTTGGACTCAATGACCCTTAAGGGTCCCTTCCAACTCATTCCATGTATGTGTTCCCTATTTAATTCCACACACTCCCTTCCAGGCACAGCCTCTGTCCCTCAGATGGGCTGGGATGACTGCAAGCCTTGTTGAAGAGCCTCTCAGAGATTGCTGCCCAAGTTTGCAGAATCAACCCTGGCATGAAAAATCAGAGACAAAAGGAAAACGCTCCCAATGGAGAGTCGAGGAAAACTTTCCGGCAGGACCAAACTCCCCCCCCCTCCAGGTCTCCCCAGGTTTGAGACAGGAATTAGCTGGTTTTATTTTGTCTTTTAAGAGATAAGGCATCACAGTGAACACCAGACACCACCGAGGGGAACTTCACTTTAATAAATGATAAATAACCGAGGCAGCCACTATCGGTTACTGATATTAATCTGCTTTTTTTTTTCCAGATTGAAAAATGTAAATCAAGCAGAGCTGCCTCAAGCCAATTTGCAGCTCTCACTGTGAAAATAACCTGCACCACTTGATGGTTTTAAGAAGTCTCACATAAAATGTAAATGGGTACAAAATGAATATTCCAGATACAAAAGAAATACTTGTGGTTGTACGCTGTGCTCTGCCTTCCATCAAAGTCCCATTCTCTATCAGCTGCAAACCTTTCTGGGCATCCCTTGAAATCCTGATTCCTTCTACAGACTGAAAATAAAACCATGCTACTCACCAAGAGATAAATGACCAGAAAGGAAGAACAACTGATTTGGATTGATTGTGCTGCCACACGTCCTTTTTGTACCAAGGGCTTTACAGGTATTATATCAGCTCTGCACCACCAGTGTCATCAAAAGCTAAACAACTTCCACCTCACACTGACCATAAATCCTCTACAGAGAAGGAGCAAATTCTCCCAATATTGTAAATTTGCCCCCAAATGAAAATAAAGATAGAAGAAAGGACCAAACTCAATTCCTTCTCTTCCTTCCTGCTGCAGCGTTTGGCTGTTTAGTAAATTTTTAAAGGAACTTGTACAGGTTTTTCAAAGCTTGCTCACTGACACAAATTTTATCTCCTTTGCTTTGTAAATCTTATAATGTGATAATTTTTTTTTTTGGAGGGGGAGGAGGGGGTCTGTTGGGTTTTTAGATCTGAGCATCTAAATGAAAACACACTGGCACTGCAGCTCACACCGACCGGGGAGAACACAAGCTGCAGAATTCAATTAAAATGCTAAATTAATTCAATTGAATAAATCCTGTTAATGACACATTTTTTTTTCTATCAGCAAATTAAAGGAAACTCAGAACTTTTTTAAAGATGATTGGTGATGAATAATTCCAGAAAGACACGGCAAGGGCACAGCAAGATGCACGACTCCAGCAAGATGGAGAACGCGGTTCCACAAGGAAAACATCAGTGATTCCCAGGTATTCCCAAGCAAGGAAAAGTTACCCCTCATTACCTGCAACAAGCTCAAGTTTTTCTCCAGGATCTCCCTCCGAGTAGAGTTTTGGGTGGCAGCGGTATCCGATCTGACTGATAAGACTGGCTGGGAGAGCGACAAGATCCCGTCGGATGAGGACACAGGAGCGGTTCTCCAGTGGGATCTGCTCTGGCTTCTCTTGAGCAACTTAAGAATTAAAAGGGAAAACCATTAAAATAACTTATTATGCAGGCACAACGTTACCAGAAGGTCAGGCTTCGACTTTTCCATGCAGCAGTTGGAAATATTCCTCCCTCCAGATGCACGAGCGCTCGCGGGGCAGGTGCCACCTGGAAGCACAGGAAAATCCCCTGGTCTCCCCCCTCTGCCATCCACCACAGCAGCCTCAGGTTCTGCAAGAGGGATTCCCAGAAACTAATTATGCTTTAACTTTTCCTAAGTTAATCATTTATGAAAATGGGCAGCCTTGCACAGCTGGCACCGCTCTGCCAGCGCAGCACACAGAGCTGCTTCCCCAGCACTCCCAGAAGAACGGCAGGTTACTTCAGCAGGGGGTTCTAAAACAGGCAGTAAATTGGTAAACACCTGCATCAGGACCATAACTACTCCTCTTGATTTTTTTTTTCCTGCTGGAGTTAAAATCCAGACCCTGCAGACACTCTCTGCCCTGAGAAAGGTCACCACAGCCTCTCCCTAGGATGGCACCCCCGGCTCACCCTCCAAAGCACCTTCTCTTCCTCTGCCTTCTCCAGGCCAATGTTTCCTCTCAATAACAAGATAAAACCCCAACCAAAAGCCAAAAAAACCATTAGTGAGATGTGGCTTCAAAACCAAAATACCAGATTTTCCCAGCTTGCCCCAACGTACCATCCCCAGAGCCCTCCACTGCCCAGTAGCAACCAGTTACATGGAAAAGCTGGAAGTGCTGAGCAGTCCTACCAGCACCCCCAAGTTTGGGACTTGTGGACACACAGATTTGTTTCGAAATCACATTTACAGTCCAAGACCACAGGATTGCTTAAAATGATAATTTTTGACAGCAAAACAGGTGTACATCAATTCCAGGGTGTGGTGGGAGCAGATATAGTGCTGAATTGCAGCCCAGCTCTACAATAACCCCCCCTTTTCCTCCCAAACTGTTTGATAATGTGTCAAATGCCAAGCACAAAATCAAAGCCAGCCCTGTGCTTCAATATCTGTGAAGGCAGAGAGAAGCAAAAACCCGCAGCAAGGAGCGTTTCTGAACTCAAAATGTCTCCTGCTCCAGAGGTGTCTTTCCCTGCGATTATTGCAGAGTCCTGGGGGCCACTTTTCCTCTCTCCAGATAAAATAACAAGTTTTGCAGAGTTGTTGCTGCAGTAACCAGGGGGTGATGGCTCTGGGACAATGGGAGCACTGTTCTAAGTAGGACATGCCCGGCACGCCGGGCTGTGCCGTGGCATCCTATCGCAGGCACGGGGCTGGGAGCATCCCACCCTCCTTCCCTAAAAACTCCAAACACCAGGAGGATGCCCCTTCCTCATCCTTCAGGGATTAAGGACCAGAACAATCCACAGGATGTTTTTAAACCAAATTTCTCTTGCCATCACAGCCCCACTGACAGACAGGGTTCTCCCCAGCTGCAGCATTCCCCGTTTAGCAGCATTCCCAAGCATCCAGATCCCAGATTCCATTGGAGATGGGGGTCAAATTCTGCTCACACCAAGGGAGAATCTCAAAGATCTGAGATTTTGAGGCTTTCAAGGAGTGATAAGCAAAGTATATCCAGTTAAATACTATTATTTTCCAGATTAAGCACACCAGAAGGAGAGGGGTGGTGGGTATGGAGGAACCAGCACCCAGGGAAGTCCTGCTCTGCTGTCCTTCCAGGGGTTTTTGGCTCCCACCAGAGTCCTTTGCAGGTCACACACAGGCTGAATTGAAAGGTAAAATTATATATATAACCCCTTTGAGCTGTATATATAACCTGCACAATCCCCCCGAGCACAGCTCTCTGCCCAGGTTGTATAAAATTGCACTTTTAATATTTCATTTTTACTTCAACCAACTACGGAGGTCAAAAGTGCCCACAATATCCATCACCCCCTAAAACCAGCAGATGTGGAGCTGCTGAAGGGAAGCTCAGACCCCCACATGGACTCTCAGAAGGTTTCTTAGAGGCTTCCAGGTGTTTTTCAAGTGATATAAAGGCTGAGGGTCTCCAGGGAAAGTAGTTGCAATCAATAACCCAAATGAGACAGAGTTCAGAGCAGAAGGTCCCTGCAGCCTGTGATGGGAAGAGGAGAACTCAGCCTTGAACTTTCCCCTTCTCCATCAAGAGTCTTCCTCAAGACTGGTGTCACTGAAGAAAATAAACACCTACAACATCCAAGTGCAAACAGCCCCAGTGGACAAGGACAAACCTACCTGCTCTGCCACCCTCCACAGGCAAACATCCAATAAACCCCCAAATTCTGGGGTCAAAGAGAGCAGCAATAATGAGGTAGGGGAGAGAAAGATCAGGACAAGCACCGTGTTCATTCTACCTACCCGGAAAAACCTGGATTTGGTGTCAAACCCGTCTCCTGAAAGAAAAGCAGCTTTTCAGGAAGACAATCCTGCCTGGAAGAGCTTCGCTTTTGATAATATTTCACTTCCTACACAAGGAGCCACGGAGAAGTTTCTATTCCTTCCTGTGAAATCAAATACTTCTTAAAACAACCCCAAATTCAGCTAAAAAGACCAACTGTAACTCAACCCAGCCCTGGATTTTGGTTACATCTGCCCTGCTGACTCGCTGCCTATAAATCCCTTATTAAACACGGCCGAGAATCACTTTGGGGGCTTTGTTTCCATTCAGGCATTAGCACAAAATTCAACCATACCAAACAAAAACTGTTAGAGATTTTGGGCTTTCAGTGCCACCTCCATGGAGCAGATAGCAATCAGTTATGTAAAGGAGCAGGACACAAGAGCCACTCTGGTCCCTGTTTCCAAAGAAAGCCAGTCTGTTTGGCCTTTATGCTCCGGAGAACAGGATAGTATTTGCTTCTAATTAATCTGTATCTTCAGAGGGCAGTGGCTC
The DNA here is from genome assembly GCA_035041135.1 of Platyrinchus mystaceus. Lineage (NCBI taxonomy): Eukaryota > Metazoa > Chordata > Aves > Passeriformes > Tyrannidae > Platyrinchus > Platyrinchus mystaceus. The sequence goes on from JAWWLV010000040.1 coordinate 2,350,824, forward strand.
CTTCCCTTTGAATGAAAGGGCAAACAATGGGAAGTATTGTTTGATACAGTTTTGTTCCTGACCAAGAAAGGAGCTCCCAGCCAGCAGAGAGGGGCAGGAAATCATTACGGAGGAAGCCACGAGAGCTGCCAGCCAAACACTGGAATATTTTATTTATTCAGATATATCCTTTCATCCCAAACTTCTACGGATGCTGCAGCTGCAACAGGTGGTCCAGAGTGGGAAATATCCATTTTTCTGGGGTTTTTTTTGGCTGGAGAAACAGCCTCAAGGTAACCCACTGGTCCGTGCTCCACGGCTCCAGGCTCTATGATGTTGGGGCACGTGTCCACCCTGTCCCTGGAACACATTGTCCTGTTCAGCAGTCCCTCACACCACCTTTGTGCTGAGCCCACGAGGGTTTGGGGACACCAGCATGGCTGCACATGTCACCTGAGGTGTTTGGGACCAGAGATTGCTGAGCCCACACTGACCCTCACCAGCGATGGGCACCAAGCTGCTCGAGTGAGTGCCTGAGGTCTGGAATCACTGGGAATGGCTGGACACACCCCTGGCACCAGCACTCACTTATCTCCTTAGTTCCTGACAGTCCAAACACCAGGGCTTCAAAATTATTCATGAACCCCCAATTCCCACCAGTTTGGGTTCCCCAAACTGCACACAAACTTCAAGACATTCCCATGGGCACGGAACAACTATCTGTCATTTAGGAATGGAATTTGGAGATACAGAAAGATCAGAGTGATGGAGCTTCACCCAAAAGTTAATGTTTAGACAGTCCCAACATGAAACCACAAGTCTCAAGCCCTGAAGGAAAGGTCTGAGAAAGCACCTCCCACCTGCTGCACCACCAGTCACCACGGATGCAGCACTTGGATGATTCTCCCCCGTTCTCTACATGCCAAGAAGTCTCTTTTCAAACAGCACCATTTTACCAACATTTCTATCCCATCAGCCTATTTTCCACTGGCTGACTACCCCAAAAATAGCATCCCTGCCATGGCATCACCAGCATCTGCTGCATATGTAAACCTGTACCAGAGGATACACACACAGACACCACAGAACAGATCCATCACAGAGTCCCGACAGGGAGAGTTTACATTGTCCAAATAGCACATTTACAACAACCTACTGGAATGCAGAGATTTGATTTGTGACCTATTTATACAGGGAGGTAATCTGGAATTAGTATAGGAAAAATATTACTGGTTTATAAATACCCCTATCTTGCCTTCGCCTCAGATCTCAGCCAGGAGTGAAACATCTGCCAGCCTAAAATTAAACATCTGTGTTTTACAGGGAAGAAAATGGGACTGGAAGTTTAATGCCAAAAAAGGCCAGAGGCTGTGAGCCCCTGGTGTGGGGCTCAGCTTTTCTCCTGAGCCTTCCTCCCACTCAGCACCAGCAGTCCTGGAGGTGGGATGGGAGATGCCGGCGCTGTCCGGCTCCCGTCGGCACAGAGAACCACAGACTCATGCTGGAAAAGACCTCCAAAATCACCCAGTCCAATCAGCACCTTGTCAGCTAAAGCCTCACAGCGAGGCTTCCAGCACTTGGGGTGTTTGAATCCCCCAGCAAAACTCCAAAGTGATCTGGTGGGTAATCAGGGCATCCCTTGACCGCTTTGTTTCCTCAATAACCACGAGCTCTTTCCTCCCCTCCCCAGTGTCAGACCGGCCACTGCAGGGTGGACAGGGACAAGTGGGACCCTGTAGGATCAGGTCCCATTCCTGCAGCTGGAAGCAGCTCCTCCATCAGGCTGCAATTATCCAGCAGCACAGCCGTGATTTACGTCGCTGCAGCGCGTCGTGCCCAGGCTCGGGTCGGGATCTGCACGGGCTGCATCATTTTGGATTCTGGGCTGTTCCCTGCCCTCTTTCCTTACTGTCAGGAATCAGAGGCCAGGAGAGAAAACTATTCTCTCAGCTAATTACCACAACTATTCTATAATGGCTATTTTAGATGAATTTTTAATGAAGTGTGCTCTTGTCAGTTCAGGATTTCATAACTTTCACGTCCAGCCTTTACATTCCAGCCAGTTGCTGCATAAAGATTTTTCCTCTCCCCTGCAAACCGGTGCAGCAGGAGCAGGGGAGGAGGACAGACCCTCACACAACTTCACTTGTGCCTGTCAAAATTAAATTAACTGCATCTGCTGAGCAGGGAGCTGACTGACAACAACGTGGCTCAGTGCAGAAAAACGCCGAGCATCTGCAAGTCCTGCTCAAACCCACTTCAGCTCAGGCCCACGACGCTGTAATTAACAGGGATAAAAATACTTTGCTTTTGTTTAATATTTTCTGGAGTTGTGCATTCCTCAGATCAGATGCTGGAAACCTCATTAAGTCTCGCTCGTGTCCTCAAGGCCCACATGTTCTTCTCCACAGCCAGACCTACTTATGGCACGAGGAGCCATTTTACCGCAGTGCTCCCGTCCTGCCACCAGCATGGTGACACCACCAGGGCCACTGAGCGTGGCCAGAGGACAGTGGGAGCTGGGCCACCTTCTACATCCCTCTGCAAGCTGCCACCCTGTCCACCAACACCTAAACCCAACCCTCCCTGTGTTTAAACCTGGGCTTGTCCTTTTGTTCATCTGCCGCTCCTTTTGCAGGTCCAACACTTGTGCTGATCCCTCACACCAGAGCCACCACTGCAGGGGGGGCATCACTGAACTCCTCACTCCCTCTTCTACCACCAAACCCTTGGCCAAGGTGATGATCTGACGGTCTCTCTGACCCCAGTTACCTGGAGGGAGGTTGGAGTAAAGTGGGATCGGCCTCTTCTCCCAGGTAACAAGTGACAGGACAAGAGGAAACGGCCTCAAGCTGCACCAGGGGAGGTTCAGGTTGGAATAATTAGGAATAATTTCATCATGGAAAGAGGTGCAAAGCATTGAAACAGGCTGCCCAAGGAGGTGGTGGAGTCACCATGGTGAAAGTGTTCAAGAAACAGCTGCACGCGGCACTCAGTGCTCTGGTCTAGTTGACAAGGTGGTGTTTGGTCAAAGCTTGGACTTGATAATCTTGGAGACTTTTCCCAACCTAAATGATTCTATGATTTGGAGATGTGCCACTGATCCTGCTTAGGAGACTCAGAATGGTTCTGACTACAAAAAGAGGTGAAGAAAAATAAATAAAAAACCCTTTGTCTTGGGGCAAGGAGAGGATTGATGACCCCAGGCAAGTGAAGAGCATCAGCCACCAGTGGCCCACCACACACTCACCAGGCACGAGCTCAGTCAACACTTCAGCTGGAGAACGAAAAAGCAGGGAAAAAGGAGGAAAAAAACCCACCCCAACCAACCCTCTCTGAAATTCAGGGCTTCATCTGCTCTGCTCCTCTTTGGCTTTGTTTTTGTTTTCACAAACAGGGCTCTTGGAAACCTTGGCAATCCTTATTTTACAGGGCTCCCCCCTCCCCCAGGCCTTTGTGAGGCTGTCGGGATCGACATGCCAGGAGCAGGATTAGCTGCCTTCTCTCTTCCATCTCGCGGGTTTATTATTCCGCACCTTTTGAGGGTACAGTTTATCCCGAGTAATTAAAGCACAGTTAGCTGTACAAGCCCAAACCATAATGGAATAGCTTAGGTTTTATTTTTTGTAATCTCTTTCTTGTGTGCCCTCTTTTCCAGGAAGCCTGATACTAGAGCTGGCTCATCTCAAACAGGAAACTCCCTTGAAACGTGCTGGTGAGGAAGAGGAATTTGAGCAGAAATGTGGGATATTGGAGCTTTACAACCTGTCTCCTCCCTGCCTCGGCATCGTGACGTGGTTTGAGTCTTCTCCCTACAGAAAACAAGCAGGAAAACTTGGCTGTGGGATGCCCAGCTCCGGCACGAGCTGCAGCATCTCCAGCGACACCCGAGAAAGCTGCTCGGATTTTCACTTTTCCAACTGGGATGACTCCTGCCCCGCCAGGATTAGGGACACCCTCCGAGCTGCTGGTCCTGCCCTCGCCTTCTGAATTGATTTTGTTCTGTTTCTGCATGAACTGGCCCCGTGACAGGCATGAAAAACACCATGTCCAAGGGCACAATCCCACTGCTCCGAGGAACGACGCGCGAGCCCAGCGCTGAGGGCAAACCCACATTACTCACCACAGGGCTCGACAGCAGGGAAGAGCAAAGCAGAATCAAATCAAAATAAGTGTGTGAGGAAACAGCCCAATTTCTGTTAAATCTGCCTCTAACAGCAGCTGTGGAGGAGACCCCGACCTTGTCCCCATCCCCGATCCTGCTCCTCTCCCATCCCATCCCAGCCACCGGCACCGGAAGCACAGCTGGGAGGGCACTCAGGCTTTTGAGGCTCATTTTCTACAACTGCTGGTCCACTTTTCTCAGCAAACATTTCTAATATTAAAATAGTAACCCTGATACCAGCATGGCTTTCCCTCTTTTTCACATGGCTTGGAAAAAAAACCTTGGAAAACATTGCTTATCTGCTCGCTGTCTGGCAGGGGGACGTGCCGAGGGGATGCTGAGCTCCTGCTCCATGGGATGGGATGGGATGGGATGGGATGGGATGGGATGGGATGGGATGGGATGGGATGGGATGGGATGGGATGGGATGACACAGGGGGTCAGGGTGGGCCTGTTCCCAGTACTAGGGAAGCCTGGCTTAGGGTAACAGAAATCGTTCCATTTGCCAAATCTTGTTCCTTGCTTAAGACTAAAATCAAACCACTTCGAAGAAAGCTCATCAACACCAGCTCAGCAACACACCAGAGTGAAACACCTGCAGCATTGGCCCAGCAATTCCAGGATCCAGAGCAGGGAAGGCGGCTCCAGGCGAGCGGATCCCGCGCGCGGCCGGAGCCGGCAGGAAGATGTCCCTCCCCAGGGAGCACCCCCGGATCAAAGCTGCTGCCACAAACACCTGCAGCTCTGACAGGGAGGCCCCTGTGAGGCTGAGCTTCAATGTGGGATGCTGCCAGCTTCGTCCAGGCGGGATGCTGTGAGCTGCTTCCACGTGGGATGCAGAAACGCCAGAGCCCAGCGGGCATCTCCTTCTCTGGTCCTGAGCTCCTGGCTCTGAACCTGCCCCTGATCCTCAGGAGGGTCTGAGCCCTCCATGGTGCCCGGGAAAGGGGGGATGTGTCCAAGGAAGTGAGAGGGAAGGGGCCTCTCGTGCCCCTCTGCCCACCTGGGGGCTGAGCAGCAGCTCCAGGATGAGCAACACCAAAATGAAGCCACCTCCTCTGCCTCAGGCCCACCCAGGGATTCCCACCAACATCCTTACCCATGGATTCTGGAAGGGCAAGAGAGGGATTTTACTTAGTTCTGTTTCTAATGCTGAAACAAAAACACATTAAGCTCCCCCAAACTGCTTTTCCCTTTCCGACAGCGATGTGTGGGGCAAGGCTGGCAAAGGAGAGGGGGGCACTTCAGGCAGTGGGGAGAAAAGTCCTCCTTTTCTTCTTTTTTGCAGATATTCCTAAATAACACCTATTAAAATTATTTAGTTGAAGTTTTTCTTCCTCATACATTTACCACTTTTAAAAAAAATCTTATTCTAAAACGCCAGGACAGAGGGGCCATGTCTGGCACCTCGCTGAAGATTAATTCCCAAAATAACCACCCAGCCTTCACTGGGCCACCAAAGACTTCCTTTCCCATGGATGACCACCCCTCTTCAGATGACCCATGGCAAGACAACTCAATCATCACCTTGGGATGGGTGTCACCACCACAGGGCTCATGAAACCACCAGGCTCCTTGTTGGGAGCCTCAGCCAAAAAGTGAAGGGCTGAGCTGACCACGGTGTATGATGCAGCCTCTCATCTGAAGGGCTTCCCAGCTGGGGACACAACCCAGGAGCAAAGGCACAGGGGGACCTGCCCATGCCACACCTGGACACCAGTACCAAGCCCGCCACGTGCATCGCGTCCCGCGCCGCGCTACAAAAACCAACGAACGAAGCCCTCGAAGACAAAAGCCTGAGGAACAACCCAAAACAACCCGCGGTGGCCACACAGGGCCCAAGCAACCACCGAAGGGGAGCGGAAAACCCAAGGACAGAGACGCCCATTACCGGAGTAGCCTCCCGAGGACTTGATGTACATCTGCCCGTACTGCTCCTCCACCATGGTGTCGTAGGCCTCGTCGTCCTCCTCGTCCTCCTCGTTGTGGTAGGAGGTGGGGCTGTCGGTGGTGGGAATGCTGCTGGCGCCGGGGCTCGTCCGCTCGCCCTGCGAGTACTGCACCTGCTGCACGTTGGGGATGAGGGTGGCCAGGTTGGGCATCCCGTAGTAGGACACGCGGGAGAGCTTCAGGGGCCCCGCGCTGCCGCCGCCGCCGCCGCCGCCGCCCCCGGCCCCGTCCCGCGCGCCGGCTTCCAGGGGCCTCTTCCCGGCCCCGGCGGGCAGGGCGGCCGCCTGCAGCTCCATGTTCTCGTGCTTGACGCGCGTGAGGAGCGGGATGGGCATGGAGGGGGACATGACGTAGGGCGCCGAGGCCGACTGCAGCTGGTTGCAGGGGCTCTGCGGCTCCGAGCTGGGGTCTTCGATCATGGTGGTCTGAGAGTCACAGTGGGGCGAGCTGACCTTGAACATCAAGTCCGTGCCTTTCTCCACGATGTGCTGGATCTGCAGGAAGCCCGCCGTGTACATCACCACCAGCTGCTCGCTGGCGGCCATGGTCAGCTTCCCGGTGTAGCAGAAGGAGAGGATCTGCTGGAAGCAGGCGGGGGGGACGGTACCCGGCAGCTCAAAGGCGTTTTTGCTGTTCCCGCTGAACAAGTCTCGGAAGTAGAGGCTGCTGGCGGCCAGCACGGCCCGGTGAGCCTTGAAGGCCTGGCCCTTCACCACGATGGACACATCGCAGTACAGCCCCAGCAGCCGCTGCTCGTTCAGGCAGCCCAGAACGGTGTTCCCAAAGTTGGGAATCTCTATGTGCAACATCTGCGACATGGCTCAGGGTCGGCTGGAGCTCCTCAGACATTCAATGCAGGGATATCCAAAGTAGGGCACATCTGAAAAAGGGAGAAGGCAGGGAGAGAGGAGCAGCGTTTTTAGACAGTTCACCAAAGCAGGAGAAGCGGAGGAACCCACCTCACCCAACATCAAAGGCTCAAAATGAGCTCTGAGAGCCGACGTGGAAAAGCAATCGCTTATAAAAATTACTTATCAATGCTTTCAACCCACGTTGGGAATGCTATTCCAAGGATATTCCCCCCAAAAACGCAAGTATTTCCTTCAAGTTGTGGTCTGTTTAAATAAGCACCACTGATTTATTCCCCCGGGGCTTTTACTTTACGCAGGAAAATCTGAACGATAATGGGAGAGAACAGCAAAGCAAACGAAAGACAGTCAGACAGATCTCGGTAGCATTATATAAGAAACACAACAACCAGCAGCTCTGTTGAAACTACAGAAAAGATATTTATAAAACAATGTGCCATTCTGCCCGAAATAAATACAGGATTCTGCCGGAGCGACAGCTCCCAGGAAAAAGCACTTTGAAAAGCAATCTTCCCATTTGCACCAGAAAGAGGGAGCATTTCAACAGTTAAACCCCTTCTCAACAGATTTATCCTCCAACAAAACGAGGCTTAGCTCCAAATTAAGCCAGATATTTGAGCCCCAATAAAACAAACCAAGTGCTGCAGCGAGCCGCCTACCAAGTTGTCTTTTAATTATCGCCCCCCTAAAAGCAAAGCGGGGCAGGGGGAGCCCCAGCCCAGCCCCTCCTGCAGCCAGAGCCCCCCGGGTACCGGCAGCGAGGACCCTCCGAGCAAACCCCCCCCCCCCGGGATGGAGGCGACGGCTCCGGCTCCGCATCCCAGCGCGGCCGCTGCTCAGGGCCAGCTGTACCTTTTGGCCGCGGGCAGAATTTCTGCTTCCAGCACCCGAAAGGAAGCCTGGCTTTGGAAGGGACCTCGTGCAAACCCGCAGCAGGTAACGCCAGTGCAGCCCGAGCTCCGAAAACTCCAGCGGAGCAAATCACTGCGGATCCACCAACACGAGCCCGGAGCCCAAACCACCCCCCCCCTTCCCCATGCTCCCTCCCCGAATAGTCCAGGAGGTTTAAAA
>JAWWLV010000040.1:2358867-2372623 GCA_035041135.1 Platyrinchus mystaceus
TTAACTATTACTTAAAGCTCGGAATAACGATATTTAAAAAAAAAAAAAAAAAAGGAGGGGGGAGAAAAAATAGAAGTTTATCTACGAAAGATTAAAAAAAAAAATCTCTGCAAAGAAAATAATAACCCACAAAGAGCTGCTCTGTTCCCATTGCTGGGGAGAAAAAAAAAAAAAGGGAAAAAAAAAAAAAGTCCTATCTGCAAGGCCACGGGGTAACAGGAAGAAAAGGGAACACACTCGGAGCCAATTTAATTGTATCTGCATGGTTAAAAAAAAAGAAAAAAAAAAAAAGAAAAAAGAATCCTTCCAAGCGAGGAAGTTCCCGGTGCCTTCGCCCGGCCGGGAGCGAACGTACCTTGAGCAGCGCCCGCTCGCCGAGGGGCTCCGGGTCCCCCGATCGCTGCCGCCGAGGGCTCAGGGCAGGGGGGGAAATAAAACAGAGTATCAAGCCCTGGGTTTGTATCTGCTGGAGCTGAAGCTTTTACCAAGTCAAATCTCCCCGGCAGCGCACAGCATCTAAATGAATAGGCCGGATGCAGATTAACATTCAGGCTGCTCTCTGCAATGAATAGAGCCCTTTGATTAGGGACCTGAAGTAAATGCCAGTTTCAAACCGAAGCTTTAAAAACAGAGAAATATCAGTGCCAGAGGAATGCTCTCAGTGTTGGTACAAGACAGACTTTTGATGAGTCACTGCAATGCAAACAAAGATGGCAGAAATACTGTACTGTATGCTGATGAAATGCTTAGTGGTGCCACGGCAACTGAGACAGGTTTTAAATTTATAGTGCAGTTTTGCATATGAATTACGCTGTAAACTGCCTCCCCTGCCATCTAGTACATCCAGAGTGTCAAAGCATTTAAACTATTCCAAACAGTCTGCAGAGCTGGCACTGCTGCTGGTTAACTCCTGCGGATGGAGAAAGGCACTGAGCAGGGGTGGGGAGCATCCCCTGCATCCCCCCAGCTTTCTCCTGAATCCCCAGCATCCCTCCAGCATCCCTGGTACCCTTCAGCATCCTCCTGCATCCCCTGTTTCCTCAGCATCCTCCTGCATCACCCCTGTATCCCCCCAGTATCGTCCTGCATCTCCCCAGCATCCTCCTGCATGCCCTCAGCATCTCCCCAATATCATCCTGCACCCCCAGCATCTTCCTGCATCACTCCTGCATCCCTCCAGCATCCTTAGCATGTCCCCTGCATCCTCCTGCATCCCCCCCAACACCCCCTGCACCCTGCCCAGCATCCCCTGAATCCCCCCCCAGCACCCCCTGCATCCTTCCCAGCATCCTCCCACCTGCCCCAGCATCCCACACCAAGCTCCCCAAAACCACCTGCCCAAAAGCAGAGCTTTGGGAATGCCCAAATCTGCCCAAAATAAAGGTGCTCCTTGGGCAGCCACAGTCCTGCCTCCTGTCCCCCCCAGCCCCTCCCCAACACAAGAAAGCCTTTCAAATGCAGGAAAAATGTTTACCCCTTGGGGAAAGCTTCTTTCAGTCTGTGGCTGAATCCACTAAAAGCAAATCCATTTGCTTAAGTAATGAAATCCCAGTCACATTGTCTCCTGGATTCAGATTTTAAATTACCTTCGCATTTATTGAGCATGTTTGGTGCTTTTTTCTGGGAAAGAGGGTGGGGCCTCCCTTTGCTCACTTCTGCCTTGCCCAGGGTGTTTTTAGTGCTGCCACTGGTCTCCAATTTGGTTCAACTGCTCTGCTTGGATGGTCCCACACAGCTAAAATTTCGGAGGTGGGAGGTGAACCCATCCTTAGTGGAGGGCAACTGCAGGGAGCACAGGGCTGGGCATGCTCTGGTGTGACCCTTTCCCTCCTGATGCTGCTCAGATCTCCACTCCCACATCCAAGGAGATGTTTGGTGCACAAAGTTCAGAGCAGCAGAGCGGGGCTGGGCTGCCTTCCCCTGCGCTTCCAGCAACACCAGCAGCGCGGCTGCTCTGCATCCCACGGGACCTGCAGCCTCCCAGTGCCTGGCAGAGCCATCCCGCTCCCAGAGCAGGATCTCTGGGAGCTGGGAATGCTCAGTGACCCCACAGCAGGTCACTGGGATCTCTGCCTGCTGCTGCTGAGGAGGCAAAGGCACCGAGAGCGGCCCAAGGTGACGTCCCGCGAGGAGGTCAGGGATGACCCCTCAACAGCCAAGCCTGAGAGCCCAAAACCTCTTCCAACCATCCCACCACCCCTCTCTGCTGGAGGAGGGATGGAGTCTGTCCTGGCAAACACAGATCCACTCGGGATCTGTGAGAATTACTGAGAAAAAGGTGTTTCACAGAATAAACTTCATTGCTCAGGCACCTGAAGGAAGCCTCACCCAGACCACGGGTGGAGAAGGATCTGCTCCTCCTCTTTTCTCCCAGGAAGGGCTCCCTAAGAGCTGGAGGAGAGACCAGGAAGGTCCTGGATGGGACCTCCTTGGACCCAGCAGGGCAGGATGTGTGAGACCAGCCAAGGACAGCTCAGTAGCACAACTTAAAATAGATATTAATTATTAATATTGCTTAGAATTTGCTCTATAAACAAGCCAGGCATGCCAGGAGCAACCCACGTCTCCCTACAAACACCAAAATTGAGCTGGTTTAGGGTATGTTTAAGTCAGAGAGAAGCACTAGAGTGCCCCAGCCTCCCAAATCCTTGGCAGATCTCACATACAACCTCCCAACAGAGATCAGAGTTTGAACCAAGATGCTCCACACAACTGGTCCCTCCCAAAATACGGCTCTCAGGGAAAATGGTGAGAAAAATAACAGTCTTTGGTCCAGAAAGAGCTCTGAGGAACACAAGCCAAGCTGTACCAGCAAGCTGCAAAAGCCCAAACCACTCCAATAAACCTCCAGCCAGGACTGCTGGAATTTTTGTTCTTCCTTCCTCTGCCCCTGCCTTTTTATGACCAGATTGTATAAAAAAAAAAAAAAAACAACCAAAAAAACCCAACCCAAAACCACCAACAACCCCAAATCCCCCAAGAATCCAAGAAATGAAGGAAGTCTTGAAAGCCAAGGAGAGTCTGCTCATGACCAAACCTCACATTCCCTAAAACAACAGCAACAAAATATTACTGTGACTGGATGGCAAAAGCAGTAACACTTGATAATGTCTATCTGAGAAAGATCCTCTACTAGATATGATTATTTTTCTTTTAAATAGAGCAGCAAGTGACTTTTGAAGGGTTTGAAATGGCTTCAGCCCATCTGACATTGGAAGAGCTGCGCTGCAGGAAAAATGACCTTTGCAATTCCAGATGTAAACTGTATTTTTCCAACCTCATCTCCCAAGCTGAGCCATGCCCAAAGGTGGAGGAGGAGCCCCCAGCACCCTCCCCACCCAAAAAAACCCAGTCCCCTTTGGGCTGCCGTGTCCTACAGGTGACAGACCATCAACTGGGCACCTCCAAACGGGAAAACTTGGACCAAGGTGGATTAAAACCAGCCAAGCACCTCCTACTTTCATTATTTGACATATGTGACCACTCAGGCAAAACATCATTTTGTTTTCTGGTGGCAGCCTCTTTTTCCAGCAACTGGATACAGCAGGACAATTTGTACATCTCTGCCTGATTTTTGTAAAGTCATAGCCTTTGTCACAAGATGTTCATAAAAAATGCAGCTGTTATTTGAGACAACTTCCAGGAGAGTTTGGGAATTCTCAGCCTCTGCCCTCATCTGCTTTGGGGGGAAAAAAAAAAAAAAGCAGGTTTGCTCTTTTCCAAACTAATTCCCTGCTCCGAGGCCTGAAAGGTTGGGAAGAGGCGACAGCAACAAAGGAAAAAAGCATCGACCTAGAATAAGATGCTGCCATCAGAGCTCCCCCAGGAGTAATCAGAAATAATTAGATAATGTATTTAAATTGTCCTTTTTTTAATAGTCAAACAACATACAGAGAGACTCAGTGGTGAATCACCCCCCAAAAAACCCCCAAATATCCCCGAAGTCCTGCAGCTCCTGCAGGAAGGTGCTCTGGGCAGCAGCTGGGACAGGGACAAAGGGACAGGGACCCTCTGGGGGTGGGAGACAAAGCAGCCAAAGGCTTTCACCCCCCCAGCCAAAGCCCCTCAAAAGAAAAGAGCTGAAAAGTCCTGCCCTTGAAGGCCCCAAAGGGTCAAAGGAAACTTCTCTTTCTTCTGTAAATGAGGCGAGAGAGGGGGGAAAAAAATCCCACCCTTGGATTTGAGGCTGGCAGGGGGATGTCACCCACCAAAGCCACCCAGTACCCCTAGACACAGGGTGCCACCTGCCCTGCCCTCAGTACACGATTTTGGGGTTGTTTCCCCCCCTTTTTAATGCAAGGGAAATGCACTTTTACATAAACCCAAGGGGAAAATACACAACAGCTCCCTGCAAACTCGGCGGCCAAGTACCATCCCCTGAGCCCAGAGCTGCTGCAATGCCTTAAATAAAACAAAGAGTTAAATAAAATAAAGAGTTAAATTAAGTCAAATAAAATGCACTTCAGGTCTAGGCTATGCACACATCCCCCCCCCCCTCTCCTTGCACCGCAGGGAGACAAGAAGCCAAAAAGTCATTGCAACCCCCCAACCCCCAAAACTGAGCAAACTGAGCATCCCCCCCCTTTTTGGGGTGAGAAAATCCCGGAGGGGAAGGGAGAGGGATCGGGGCAGGGCCGTGGAATGCTGTGGATGCCTGCACAGAGGAAAACAAGGTTAAGTTCAGTAATCAAATGCCAGTCCTAGCGAGACTCCTCTCCTGCAGCACCGGGAGCTGCAGCTCCAAAGTATTTATTTTTGAAATGCTGCAAGTGGCAAGCGGCGCGGCCGGCCCCTATTTTTAGTGTAGCAGCCAGTGGCAACGGGTGAAAGAAGATGATTTCTGCCTTATTAAGGGCCCAAAGTGAATTTGCAAATATTCCTCGGTAGCACCCCAGCAGCCCACACGCAGCAGACGGGCAGCACGGGGGCTTCATCACCCTGGAAGTTCGCACGGAAAGTACAGACCTGCAGGCTCGGGCAGGGAATGGGGGAGAAGATGGAAAAGGGAGCTGAATTAATGCTTGATGATGCAGCTCAGGAGGTGTGTGCAGCCCCACTGCCAGGGCAGCCTGGGGTGGGGTGAGGGGTGCTCGGCTTGGGGACCCCGGCACAGCCTCCAGGGCTTTGCTCAGGGAGCCCAGAACAGCCCCGGGGTCTCTTCTTGGGGAGCCCAGAACAGCCCTGGGGTCTCTTCTTGGGGACCCCAGAACAGCCCTGGGGTCTCTTCCTGGGGACCCCAGCACAGCCCTGGGGGATCTTCTTGGGGACCCCAGCACAGCCCTGGGGGATCTCCCCAGGGACCCTGGTACAGTCCCAAGCATCTCTCCATGGGGACCCCAGCACAGCCCCAGGAACCCCGGTACAGCCCTCGGGTCTCTTCCCAGAGACCCCAGGACAGCCCCCAGCATCTCCCCCTGGGGTCCTGGCACAGCCCCAAGAGGTCCCTCCTTGGGGACCCCGGCACAGCTGTGAGAGGTCTCTCCATGGGGACCCTGGCACAGCCCTGGCACCTCTTCCCAGAGACCCTGGCACAATCCTGGGGTCTCTCCATGGAGACCCCCGGCATAAACCCAAGCACCTCTCCCTGGCACTGCCCCAAGGGGTCTCCCCCTGGGAACCCCAGCATAACCCCAAGAATCTCTCCCTGAGGACCCCAACACTGCCCCAAAGGGGTCTTTCCAGTACAGCCCTGAGGGGTCTCTCCTTGAGGACCCAGCACAGCCCTGAGGGGTCTCTCTGTGGGGACTCCAGAACAGCCCCAGCACCTCTTCCTGGGGACCCCAGCACAGCCCCAAGAACCCCAGCACAACCCTGGGGTCTCTTCCCAGAGCCCCCAGGACAGCCCCCAGCATCTCTCCCCGGAGACCCTGGCACAGCCCCAAGGTGTCACTCCTTGAGGATGCAGCACAGCCCCGAGGGGTCTCTCCCCCAGGCCCCTGGCACAGCCCTGGCACAGCCCTGGCACAGCCCCATTCCTGGGCTCTGTCCTGCTGCAAGGTGAGTCACCGGCAGCCCGGGCACATCGCGGCTCCTCGAGGTCACCCACCCGGCAGCCTCCAAAAAGTGCCGTCATTCAGCCCGGGCAAAGCGTGTTACTGCCATTATTATTATTTCATTAGTTGTTTGTTTGTTGTTTGTGTTTTTTTTCTTCTCCCCTTCCCTACCACTGATTTTAAGAGCCTCTCAAACCAAGGAGAAGCAAAAAATAGGAAACGCAACATTTTAATGTTGTATCCCCCCACCCCCCCACCCCCTCGATTGCTGCAAGGAGAAGGGAAAAAAAGGAGAGACCTGGATTAAAAAAATACCATTATCCAGCAGGATGGAATATTTTGCCACCTAATAAAAACTCAAGACCCCGAGTAAGTTCCAGCCAGCAGAAAGCAAACAGCACCCCATCGCCCTGCCTCCAGCATCCCAGCACAAGCACTAATTCCCATCCGTAACACATCAAAAAGACAAGTGCCATGCTGAATCCTATTCTCCTCACTCCTAGTACACAACAGCAGAGCAGGCAATATATAACATGCATGACTCAGTCCCTACCACCGTGCCACTACGGAACAGAAAGCTTTAAAATAAAGTAAATATCTTAAAAGGTCAATTAAGAAAAGCTTACAAAACATCAGACGCTGCTTCTTGCTAGAGCTCATTACCTAGTATGGTGGAGCTGCCTGTGTGTTTTTTTTTCTTGTGCAAGTTAGTCTGTGAGTCAGCATTAACACACATGAGAACATCAGGAATACTGCCTAGTTCTGATGCAATGGAGGTTGTAAAAAAAATAAAAAAAAGAGAGAGAGAGAGAAGAAGAAGAAGAAGAAATCGCACTCGGTTTGGACAGGAGCCTGTAATTCAATTGCCTTTACTTTTCAATTACTGCATAGCCTACCCTGACCAACCTGCAGAGGGGAAGGAAACTTTGCTTACATCTCTGTCTTAAAATTAATGACTTTTACTTTTGGCTACAGCTTATTCTCCCTGCTTTAAAAAAAAAAAAAAAAAAAAAAAGGCATAATATAATTAACCCTTCAAGGGCAGCTGAGCCTGTGCAGCAATCGGGATCTTCGTGGTTTTGTAGGAATTTCAGGGCTGGAAAACAACCCTGCCAAAAAGTTCTGGCTGAGGGAGGCATTTATACATTAAACTTTTAATAGTCTATAAAGCAAAGCTACAATTGCATCTGAGCTTGATCCTTAATGGAAATATAAGCTTGCAGACAGGAGGTTATAGACTGCAGACATTTAACTCTGTGCTTCTGGGCTTAGAGGAGCAAACATGAGACTGCACAGGCGGTTTTTCAAGAACAAGGGGTTTGGTCATCAAGCAAAAACCCCTGAAAAACCTAAAATTGGTGCCCTGAGATGCTCCCTTCAGTCCAATGCCCTCTTTCCCCCAGGCAGATGGAGGCCAAGCTGAAAACCTGCAGTTTTCACACACTGCATTTACTGCCTGTACTTCAGCAAACAATTCCCTCTCTCCCCCCCTTCCCAGGGGGAAAAACCCCTCCAGACTGATCCCTGCTCCCAGGATCACTGCAGGACAGCACAGGAGTCTCATCACTGACTGTGCTTTTCTGCCTCCTCTGCTCCTGCAACAAAACCCTTCACCGAGGCAACAAATTGTGCCCAAAGCTTCAGAACGTGCCTATTTCTGTAGCACACCCTAAAACACCCCCAGACAGCACTGCAGCCCAGAATATTGTGCTATATAGGTGATGATGAGGATAATTCTATGATTATATATATGAAATATCAGAATACAAATCATATATTATGTATGGTCAACTACATCTTCTGAGCCAACACCAACATGTGACAAGTTCTGTGCTGCTGTGCAGTTCCTGGGAGAGCCCAGCACAGACATTCCTTAAATTTGAGGGTTTGACAGAGATTTTTACTGAGGGTTTTACCTTACGCAGCAGAGAAGGGTCAGAGGTCAGAGGCAAAAATTTCTCCCCAGTGTTCACAACATGCTGCAAACACCGAGCTGGTCCCACGACAACAAACAGCAATCAACCATCCAGAAGACCAAGGATAACTAATGCATATGGATTAATAATCCAGTGGATCACAAAATATGCTAAATCCCAGCTTAGTTTGCTCGTTGTTTTTATGAGCAGGCACAAACACTACAAAACTTCTCTTTTCCAAGTATAAGTACTTATTAATGCTGATTAACCCACACAGAACCCCCACCCTTAATATCAGAGATCAATCACTTCTCCAGCTTCTCTCGCAGGCAAGGGTCTGTCTCAAACCACTGTGAGCCTGGTGGGGCTTTTCTCCTCAAGCATGTGGGATACTTGAATACAGATGAATTGAGTTTTAAAGCAAAAAAAAAAAAAAAACCCCAAGCAGCAACTTCTGGGCCAAGTTCCTGTGTGCCAAACTTTTCAACTGCCACAGCACAGCTCGACAGTGTTTCAAAAGAATTTAAGCACTGTTTTGAATACTGCTGACAATCTTCCTCATCAAAATTTGTAATTTAAATACCTCAAATCTGAAAAGCACGCTCCCTGGGGCATGCTTCATTCTCCCTCCCCACCGCCCACCCTCCCCAAGCCCCACTTGGAATAAAATCCGTTGCTTTCCGTATCTGGATGGTTTTCCCCCCTCTTCCCGCAGCCCCCCCGGGTGCTCAGCAGAGCTGCTTCTTCGTGGATTAAACCTCTGGTGTGTGCACTGCTGCACCCCAAAACACCATCACCTTCCTCCTTTAGAACTCTGACGCTGGTTTATGACAAAACCAGCCACCGGCTTGGAGAGAAAACACGGATTTAGAGCTAAAACCAATCACTGGTTTAGAGATAAAACACTAAAACCGGTCGCTGGTTTAAAGCTAAAACCGGGCTGCCCAGAATTCTACACCAAGAAGGGGTTAATCCATTCCCACCCCTCTGTCCAGTGGGTAAGATGTTCCTTCAGATGTGCCAACAACCCCTCAAATAACCTAACTGGCGAGGGGAGGCTGAAGGGGTTTCTTGGGGTGCCTGTGCCGTTGGGAGCAGCAGCTCCATTTTGGCAGGAGAGCGTTTAAGATTCCCTCCCAGTGCCGCAAAAGCACCTTGAAAGGTCGACGAGGCGCTTTTCATATTCTCGGATCCATCTCCGAGGCTGCGGCGGATGAAACGGATTGACCCAGACGGGAACCGAGAGAGCCCCCCCTGTGAAATAATCCATCACCACCCTCCTCCTTTGTCATGGGAACGCTTGGAAATCTCACCTACCTATTGCAGCCGGGGCTGGAGAGGGTTTAAATCCCAGCCCTGCTCTCCTGGGATGGAACCAAAGCCTGCCCGGAGAGCTGCGGAGCGCCGAGCCGGCACACAACATAAAATACCTCCATATTAAAGTCTACGCAGCGCCTGTGCCCATTACAGAACTCATTAAAGACAGTGATACTTTGTAACATACTCTAATCTTTAATATTCATAGCCTGCCTCATTTGCATATCATGCCATAAATAGTTGAAGCAGAGGTAAAACACAAAGCGCTCCACTTGCATTTCTAATTATGCCTAAAAATCAAATGTAAATCACAACACAGCCAAGACACGGGAAAATATTAAATTTGCTTGCTCTCAGTTAAAAATCTTTTTCAAAAGGAAAAAAAAAAAACAAAAAACCCACACAAAACCAACCCCGAACCGCACACACAAACATAATTATTGTTAAACAGACAAATCCAAGGGGCTTGTGTTGTGAGTGGCAGGATGACACTGTTTTAAGAGGGGAGATGACACATCCCAGCCCCAACCCTGGTGCACTGGGTCCTTGGTGCACTCTGGCCATGATCTCCCAGGAACACCAGCTCATCTCCCCAAATCCACCCCTAAAAACCTGCCTCTCCCACCCAACTGGGCTGCAGCCACTCATTTAACCTTGGTTTTTGGAGAAACAACAGGAGCCTTTCCCTGCAGCACGGCCAGGAAAGCTGATCCCCAGCTAAGGAGGCAAATTTGAAGAATCAGCTCGAATGTGAACTTGTGCCCCTGTGTTGGGTTGGCTGGAGGTCGGGGCTTTGGGAGGGAGAGCGGCTCCAGGGCTGGGAGCTGCTCCATCCCAAGGTTTAATGGGAAAAGAGGTGTTTTGGGGGTGCTGGCATGTCCAGAGGGAACAGATTTCTGCTCACAGCGTGCCAAAACCACCCTGAGGCAGCACAGGGTGCTTTTCTCCGCTCTGTTTTCTCCCAAAACATGGAAGAGCCCTCGGAGCTGGGAGCTGCCCCACGGTGCTTGCAGGGCACCCCCCCAGCATCAGTCCCATGGAAAAGGCTCAAGATCCCCTTCAACTGCTGCTGATGCTCCACCATGGAAAAGCTCAGCATCAGGGAGCCCTGTGCTCTCCAGATACATCCCAAAAGTTATCCCTTAATTTAGGAGCTCCAGCAAATTCACCTGCCTCCCTGGAAAGGATTACTGTGGTGTCGGTAATGGCTCGTGGGACTTCAGTCCCCAGCCACCACGATCCTGGAGGATTGGTTTCCACAACAACTCTCAATTTATCGGCTTTTAGGGAAAAGTGTGGCACCAGCTGAGAAGCCAGGATGTTTCCAAGGTGGAAACAGGCACGAGGCCTGGTGTCCTCACCTGTACAACCAAACTGACCCCACCTCTCCCAGTTCACAGAGGCACCAGAGGACTTTATACCTGTAAAGCTCCTCAATATCCTTGGATAAAAAGAGCTATTAGTACATTACTGCCAACAGCATAAATAATTTCCCTGGGACCACTTGCTTCTGCATCAGGCACCTTAAAATCCTCTTGATTTTATGGAATGCCATCAACACTGATACGTGAAAATGCACGTTTTTAGTTCAAGAGCACTGAAACCCCAACCCAACCCTGGCCCTGCTGCCACATTCCTGGCCCTCCCCACTCCTAAACACTGATCCTCACCCCCCACACTGATCCAACACACTTCTCTTGTTCCCAGGAAGCTCAGAACCTTCCCAGTCTTCATCCCTCTCCCTGCTCCTCTTCTACATCCATCTCCCTGCTCCGCCGCTCACAACACAGAGGCTCAGCATCCACGGGACTCAAACCAAAGTTTTACAGATTTGTGCCCAAAGATTTAATTAAAACCAAGTGAGCTAAATTTTACAAAAGTAGGACAAACTCCACAACCTTTGGGAAGCCACAAGGCCCCCTGGCCCAGCAGAGGAACACAGAGCGAGGCGGGCTGGATCCCATATGGCACGGCTGGATCCTTTCCCACTTACCTTCCCCTTCCCACTGGAACTCCAGCTGTAAAAACCCACCAGGTCTTAATGAAAGGCTTTTGGGGGTGGATGTCCCTGGGGAAAAATGCATTTTTAAGTGACTTGAACCGAGACTGGTTTTGAAAAGGGAGATAAATATCACCAAAGGGAGCCGGGCACCCGGTGGCCGCTCCGAGCCATCGCCGCTCCCTTATGAGATTCCTCCCGTTTAACAAAAGGCTTAAAGAGACTTCTGAGAGTGAAAAGTGGAAAGAATTAAAAAAGATATTTATCAACACCATGTTCTACTCCTACTTGTATGTTGGCATTCTGGGGTCCCCAAATCCCATCGGTGACTGGACCCGTGTGAGGGTTCCCCAGCCTTGTTCTGATCCTCCCCTGGTGCTACATCTCGTCCTGCCCCTTTCCAGAACTTGTGCCCAGCTCCACAACAACACAGCGTCAGCTCTAAGAAAGAGTTAAAAAAGATCTTTCCTGCAATATCAACATCCAAAGAATTCCAGGGACGTCACTAAATTTTAACCCCAAAAGGTGAGCGAGCGCTCCGTGCCCCCTGCCCGCGCCGAGGGAGAAGTGAAAGCGAGCTGCTCGCAGCCTGCAAAGCTTTTCTGCTCTTCATATGTACCCTGGCACCCTGCCCAGACCTATTTTTAAGCCCATTTACTAGAAATCCCACAAATTAAAGGAAATACGGATAATGTTGTAAGAATCCTTTGGGCCAAATAAAAGCTACACATAATTTTCCTTGTGCATCAGGGTAAGATCCTTAACCACAAAAACCAGATTTCCCCAAAGCTCTTTTGCAACAGCGAGAAGAGAATCTTGTTTTGTAAAAAAAAAAAAAAAAAAAAGTTGCTTTGATTCACTCCTGGATTACAGGGAGCACGGCGGCTCCGCTGCCTCCCAGCCAAACCCAGGAGTGATTGCTGTTATGAAACAGAAAGGTGTTAGGAGAACACAAATAAATTAAACATCTCCAGCTCTGGAATAGGGACTGCAATGACAGCAAGGCACAAAGTGCCGTGGGGAGAAGCTAAGGATGGGTATTGGGGTGGTTTTTTTTTTTCTCCCTAGAGGAGATTTATTTTTCAGCTTCTTTCAAAGTGTGTTTTCATGGTGTTCACCAAGGGGTCAATGTGCTGGGAAGACTCCTCCCTGAGCACACCACCACCATCCTGGGGAAATTCCTGCTTGGTGCATTTCACCCCCACCGTATCCCAGCCCTGAGAAACCCTGATAATCTTGTTTTGACGGTCCATCAAACGAGGAGCCCACAAAAACTCATCTCAGCCGCCCTCGTGCCAAAACCTGCCCTGTTCCAGGCAGGACAGTCACCACAGACCTGCTTCTTCATCTCCAACCCCATTCCTTACTGCATCCCAGTGCCACGGAGGGGCTGGGGGTGCTGCTCACCTGCACCCCCAGGACAGGGGCAGGATGATGCCAGTGCAAGTTGTGCATCACGTCACCCACAGGGACGGGTATCCACAGCATCTCCTTGGGGATTCTAAGAGAAACAGTGATTTTATACAAAAATAAACCTATGCTCTGCATTTAAACAGTTACAGTGGGGTCTCTCATGGGGTGAGCACAAGGGAGAGGGAGTGCAGGAAATAAAGGAGCATCCAGCTGCAGCGGGGCTTTGGGAGGGAGGGGCGAGCCTGCATTTTATACAGCAGCCACAATCTTAACTATGCAAAGACTTTAAATAAACTCCAGTAACAGCTCTTGTACTGTGGCAGGATTAAAAAGAAACCAACAACCAGACACATGTTTCACTACAACTCATCAGACGAGCAGAAACAGCCCCGAAACACAACGGTAAAAGCAGCATTTGTGGTTAATCCTGGCAGGGAGGGGATGAGGGGAAGGTGCTTCCTTTCCAACAGCGATAGCAAAGTCATCACCATCCAACTTGACCCTCTCTCTTCACTCTTCTTCATCCCCACCACTCACTTAAAATGTCCTCCTCACAAACATTTCAGCTTCCTAAAAAGAAAGATAATTATGCAGGGCAACAACCACTTCTATCCCACAAACGCACGGATTCGAACGGTTAAACACGCAACTTCGGGAAGTTTTCCAAGATTTACATGTTTTGCATGGAAAGCAAATGTGTTTTGTTTGGTTGGTTTTTTTTTTTTTCCCAGCCTGGGAAAATATTTAAGTGCTAAGTTTATGAAGCCAAGTCCATTTATTCCTGGTTTATGCTGCTGCTCAGATGGAATCTAATTAGTGATTTAAGCAGCAGCGAGGGATGCGGCGCTGGCCGATGCCACGAGCCCCCGACCTGGGGCTGTGTCCACACATGGCTCTGGGAATTCTTGCCCAAAAACGGGTTTTCTCCGTGGCACAGGAGTGACTGAAGATTAGCCACCTTTCCCTGGAGCATCACAAAGCTGGACAGCAAAGGAGAAAGCCCCAGGTTCCTTTCCAGCCCCACCAGCTCGTCGCCGTCGCGCTTTCCGACACAGCAAAAAGTCTTTTCACAGTGATTCTCTTGGAAATAGCAACACTTGATTTGCATTTTCCTGTGT
>JAWWLV010000040.1:2372723-2406859 GCA_035041135.1 Platyrinchus mystaceus
AAAACTATTCAACCTCGAGTCTCACTCACTCGCTTAAACCTGGAGACTTTTCACCCCCCACACAAGGCCCTTCAGCTTTTTTGCAGCAAGACCACAAGTGTTTGCCTCTATTTTTTTTTTCATTTCTTTGTGTATTTCTGCAAATCTTTCTGGCCAGTTAAACCAGAGCCGTCGCCATTGCGAAATCCAGGAAATTTGCTGCAACGCTCCGTAACTCTTGCGAGGCAATTAGCCAAAACCTCACACAAATAGGCTTTTTTTGCCACACCGTTCTAACCACCAAGCATTAACCCATTTTCTTAGGAAACAACATCTGCTGAAATAACTTCCTAATCTAGCAGCAGGCATGGAAAAACCCCCCACTGCAGTATCTCTGATCCGTGGTAAAGAGAAGCTGCTGATTTGTCCCACTCAGAGGGCACTGAGTGGCTCCAGGTCCTCACACAGACCCTCTCCCTGGAATATTCATTACCTGGTCAGGAAAAGTGACAGGGTCCAAGTTTTCCTTGTAGGATTTATATCCTTTAAAGGCAGAGGCAGTGGTGGAGCATCCTGGGGGGATGTGGTGCAGGATTTACATCCCTGAACCCAACTGTTGTGGGGCCTGAAATCCTTGGAGCTAAAGGAACTGCCCTGGAGCTGCAGGAATAAATCACAGCACAGGCCTCGGTATCATTGGTAAGAATAAACCACTGGGCAATAAAGCAACCATTTCCATTTCCTACCTCACATTTACATGGCTTTCCTTCCTGGGAAGACCTCAACACAGAGCAAAAATTAAGCTTCATGAGTTGCCCAAGGAAACACTTATCACAGTGAGATAAACTGAGGCAGAGCAGGATAACATACCCAACATCACACAGTGAGCCAGAGCTTGCAGGCAAAAAGACAGAAACCACCCTCCACACTTTTCCTTATTCTGGGCCATTAGTTATAACTCATTTCCTCCCTTTTTCTCTGCCCCTGCTTTCTCCCCCAATCCTGAAAAACCAATAAAATAAAATAAAATAAAAAGCTTCCTTTTGGGAATTCAGCGGTTATAACACTGCTCCCATCTGTTGCTAAGTCCAAGGACCTGCACGGGGAGGGAAGAGGCTGGAAAGCTGAAGGGGAGTCAAGTGTTTGCATGGTTTTACTGAGAAATGAAATCCAGCTTTAAACACAGTAAATCGGAGACTATTCTGAATCACCTCTTGAATTTTTTAATGCTACTCCTGGGAGCACTGAAGGTAAATATGTTAATTTGACTTCAATCATGGTGCAGGGAAAAAAAAAAAAAGGCAGCACACTGTATTAGTTTAGGATACCAAGTCTTAAAACTATTCATGCATTTCTGCATATTTTATACTCAGCAAATAAAGTTCCAAGGTTCTATAAGGAGGCTGTGAAATTATTCTGAGTAAGCAATAATGAGCTGTGCATTATATAAGGCTGATACTAATGGTAATCTATTATTAAAATTTAAGAGTTAGAGCAGCTACAGAGTCCGACAGAAGGTTTTCCCTTCTAGGAAGGGAAAGCAGCACCTGGAGGAGGGAGGTTAGCCAGGCAGTGGGTTTTTGGGAGATGTTCTCCAACCAAGCTGCACCCCAGGTCCTTGGGATAATCCCTCCCATGTCTAATTAACTCTTCCACAGGTACCACCACAGCCACAGACTCATCCCACAGCACAGGCACCACCCTGAGTCACGGCAGGTTCACATTCCCGGCGTGTTTAATTCTCTGCCTGATGTTTCAGCGTAATGGATCTCCCAAAATGCATTAAAAAATTAACAGGGTTTCAGGTTTGTACATCTCAGTGACCCCCAGGGCGATCTTGACCCTTGATTCCCGCTGAGATGCCCCACTTAGGCTGCACAGAGGGCACGGATGTGACCACTGAAACCCAGTTTGCTTCTCCTACCTGTGCCTTTGCTCCTGCCAAATCACCTCCACGACCTCCAAAGCAGCACCATCACATGGACCATGGCACTGTTCAAACACATGAAGGAAGAGGGCAGCATCACATCCCAGCAACCTGGGCAAGTGGAAGGTTCCCTGCCCACGACAGAGGTGTTGGAATGAGATGAGCTTTAAGGTCCCTTCCAACCCAAATTGTTCCATGATTCTACAACGCTCAGCAAGTTCAAGCCAAACTTTGCTTGATTTTGGTGTGAAGCAGACCTGCTCTGGCCCTCTCCCAGCCCCACTCCCTCCTGGAGTCAGGTTCTTTCCTGGAGCTTTGGGGCCCATCCCAGCGAGCGCTGTGGATTTTAAGGACAATTCCTCATCTACTGCAACATCCCCTCTCAGCACTGCTGTGAGAGAAACAAACAGCAAAAAACCCCAGAGTTTGGCTCATTTTCCTCCTTCCTACATCTTTTGGTGAGAATCAAAGGAGTCTCTGAGGGTTGGAAATCCGTATCTGACAAACTCATACAGAAACAGGCGCATCAGCGAGGGACCAGGGTGTCCCCACATTTAACCTGTTACAGCTCCACCTCAGGGCTCACAGACCCTGAACACACCTGGGAACGTGATGGTCTCACCTCACCACCTGCCCCTTGGAGGAAAATCCTCCCTTGGTTTGCATGAAATGCAGAATTGGGTTTTTGCTGCATCTCGGGGCGCGTTGCCAGCGTGCGGCCAAGTTCCTTTTTTTTTTTCCCAAATGAAGTTTTGCAGTTAAGTGCAGATCCCAAAGGCAACGTTCTGCCCAAACCAAAGCATAATGAGGCATAATAATTCCAGGAGAAACAAACTTAGTCTGAGACCTTTCAGCACTGAGAAGGATCTTAAACGGCGACGAGCTCCTTGCTCTCCAGGCTGAATAAAGCGCCGGGAAGGAAACCAAAGCAGAAAGGATGGAGCAGGTGGGATTTGCTGGTTGCTTATGGCATTCACCCTCTCTGTCTGACCATTCCCTGCTGTATCACACCCACCTGGGCTGAAGGAGTTAACAGCTCTTCAGGGATGTAACAGGAGAAGGGAGTTAGTCATCTAGGCATGTCCGGATCGGTATGAACCGGGAGCTGCCTATGAATGAAGTTGCCTTGGAGATGCAGCCAAAACCAATGACCAGATATTAACTTTTCACACTGGGCTGCCAAGGCAGGCAGAACGAGTGAAACCAGCAGGACAGCTTCCAGCAGAGGTGGGAGCATCCAGATACAGTGTGAGGGACCCCTGAGCCCCCCCTGAAGAAGCAAAACCCTGCGTGTCTTTGCTCAAGGGGAAGGAGAAACTTCCCCTCGCGCAGCCGAGCGGGTCAAGGACTGGCAACAAAACCCTGCTGTGGGACCTTATGGAATGAGTAATTAATGCCCAGATGCAAGATGGTGTCTTCCCTTGGTCTAATTTTACAGTAGATGTTAAAGATACCAGCACCAAGCTCCCTAATTCTTTCTGGAATGAGCTTCATAAGCAGAAAAAGCTGCCATGGGCACCTTACCCAACGCAGTCCAAACGAGATGTCGTGAAACAAAACCATTAACAAGGAGTTCAAAGGCTGGGCTGGTGAAGGATCACACGCCTGCCTAACCCCAGCACTTCATCTGCACTTCCAAGGGCAGGTTTGGGGGTGGGTGAGCAGGAAGGAGCGGCTGTTCTGGCCATCTGCTCTTCCAGCCCCGCTGGCTCCCAGCGCAGTCACTCAGCAGGAGGAAACTCGGCTTTCAAGCAGGGGTTTCTCAATCTCAGCTCAGAGCAAGGTGGCTTCCTACAGAGCATTTCTGCCCCAGTGAGGGTGACCAGCCCACTTTCCAAGGGGGCTGTGCAAGGAGGACAGCAGGTGACCAAGAAGGTGGGGGGCTGCACCAGCAGGAAGAGCATCCACTAAAGCCCATGGGTGAAGATCACCTCACCTGGGCCTCAGCTCCCTCCAAACTCACTGGAGCACTGCACATGGAAAGAAACAGCTTTTCAACCATGACAAGGCTTGTTCTGCATGAAATAAATCAGGGCATGATGAGATGAATCAAACATCACCCACTGCTGGAGAACACGCACCGTCAATGGGGACACCACAAACCCCAGGTTCTAACCCAAAGTCCAGTCTCTGAGGGGGAATATTTTCAGGCCCTGCTGTGATCTTCACTTTGGCTCACACAGGGAATGACTTCCAGGAGAGCTACAATCCCCCCATCACTGCTGTGCTGGACACAAAGCTCAGCCCCACCACCACCTCCACCGCCCCACCGGCGACGAACAGGCCATCAAACCACACCCCAGGCTGTTGGGGACACCACAGATGTCCCTCATTAGAACAGCATGAGATGAAATGGCCATCTCTGCATCAGAGCAAATGCTCTGTTCCCATCCACACAGCAGCCCCTTGATATTTTTTCCCAGAAGGAAAAACAGAAGATGCTTTCCATAAGCAGACGATTTCAGCAGCTAATTTTACCATCACTTATGGTCGACTTTATGACTAAGATTTCATGCTGACTATATTAATCCTGTCAAATTTCAGAGTGAGAGAGAAATGATACTGTATATTTTATGGCTGCAATAACTTCTAAGCCATTAGACATGCATGCTGACATGAAAGTAATCAAATTGATTTTCTCCTATTACAATGAAGAACTTTGTGTGAGCAAATAGTCTTTCTGGCACAGGAACGAAGAGCCAAGAAGCCTCTGCTCGCTCAGGAAATTAGGAAATCGCCACGAGCCATCGTTCAGAAATTTGAGTTTTCTGCTTACTCACATTTTATTGTCACCAAAGCTGAAAGGAACACGTTAGTCAAGCGAGCGATCGACAAAAGCCAACGCGAGGGATAATCAGGGGGTTTTGGAGCCCCGTTAAATACTGCAGAAGCTGCAGTTCGTGGCTTTCCCAGCATTAAAGGCTCCCCCCGTGCCTTTTTTAACCTCATCAGACACAGAGCCCCTCACAAAGGGCAGCAGCTCCCTGGCCACTTCTCCAGGTGCTGGGGGGACAAGCCCGAATAGGTCAGAACAGGTTATTTTAGAGAGCTTTTGGCAAGTCCTGGAGACCTGGAAGTACAAAGTCATGGAGAAATCCCATGTGCCACCTGAGAAAACCAGCTTTGTTTTCAGCCCAGACTCTGCTCCATCTCCTCTGCAGAAAGCAGAGAAAGAATTACTTCAGATAATTCTTTAAACGTAAATAACCCTTTAATTATAATTTCCACTTGCTCGGTGCTGTGTTGGGGTTTTAAACCCAACTGATCGCTACGCTGGAAACGTGGAAGCCCTTCTTCGACTACTTAAAATTCCAGTTGAAAACCCTCTAATTCAACGTGTTTGTCAAGTTTTAAAGCAAGTCAGGTCAAAATGGACCCAGACAAGTGTCAGGGCAGAGGTGACAGCCCGGGCTGTCCCCTGCCACGTGCAGGATCCTCCCCATGCCAGGCCACTCCACGGGCAGGGGCTCAGCAAGCCGGGCCTTGCAGGGACGGGATAACCTGTTGGAAAACCTGCCAGGTGCAAAAACCCGTGAAAACCTGTTTTCTTCCCCTGATGGGTGAGGACACGTTGGGTGTGAGAGGACAAGATCACTGAGGCTCAACACCTCGAAAAGCACGGCAACCAGAAGCAATTAAGTGCTGATAACACATATAACACAACAGGCTCAGCCAGCACCCTGCAGGCACAGTCACCTCTCTTCTACAGCCAATAAAGCTCAAGATTTTCTTTTAATTTTCAATCTGGATCTCCTACCTTTCTGGAGAATATTGATATCAATCGTTAAATAATGTCAGGTCTTTCAAACCAAGCAACCTGCACATAAAAAAATTGCATGGGGATGTGCCAGAGCTGTCTAAAGGCTCACAGGAAGATGGGTGTGTGCATATATGTGTATCTTTGGGTACGTATAAATATACATATATGTATGTATATTTGGGATTAGCAAAGGAATTGCTGATTTAACATGAATTCAGTTGCAAATCAAAATGCTTTGACGGCTCTCCCTCAAAACCATTTATTTTTGGTTTGTGTTTTCTTTGTGGCATTTGAGTCTTTTTTACAAACAAAAAATAACTCAGAAATACAGAACCATAAACCCACGGCTGCATGGATAACCTCAACCAAGACTTGCTAAATGCCAATACTAGTGAATTCCAATTTCAGTGAACTCCAATTTCAGTGAATTCCTTTGTCCTGCCACACCAGACATCTGTAAAGTCGTCGGTGTTGCTGCTGCATCCAAACATGCAGAATGTCTCCATACAAGTTACTAAACAAAATGAACTGTCTGGATCACTGTTACACTTTTTTTTCTCCTTTAAATCAGAATTAAAGCTAATTTAAGACTGCACAACTCCAAGTTCACAAAGACTCCCCTTTGCAGCAGCAAACCCCTTGCTGCACACCCACGTAGATGCACTTTGTTATCAATTCCTTACCTTGCAGGACCCAAATAAAACGAGCTGTGGCTCTGCCACCATCTCTTTTAGAGGAGAGGAGAGCTCTGCCCAAGCAGGGCATGTGTGTCCCTGCCCACATTCCTCTGCAGTGACTGCAGCACTCAGCACCCTTCCTGCCTCCAGCACCACCAGCACTCCCAGCCCTGCTATGGACACCGAGGGAAGGGACGGGCTCAGGGTGACAGTCCCAGCCATGCTGGGGGACAGGGACATCTTCCTACAGCTCCAGCTCCCACCATCCCTGCAACTGAGAATCACAGAATCATGGAATGGTTTGGGTTGGAAGGGATCTTAAAGCTCATCTCATTCCAACCTCCTGCCATGGGCAGGGACACCTTCGGCTAGGCCGGGTCACACCAGCCAGCCTGGCCTTAAAGAACACAGAGTTGGTTTTGTTTGGTTGGGGTTATTTTGTTGTTGTTTTGGGTGGGTTTGTTATTAGTTTTTTGTTTGTTTTTTTAAGTAGACATAAGCAAAACTAACCCAAGTCAAATCCCATCCCAGAACACTCAGCCCCATCAACCAGCACCAACCAAACGTGTCCCTTCTGCTGCCCCGGAGATTTATAAGGATTTCACCTTCCAGAGCAAGTCCGGTCCACACACCGGTTGGGATCTGGTGCCCAGAGGAGGGTGACCAGTGAGCCACGAGCCCACCACCCCCTTCCCCTGAACCCCAGCAGGAAACAGCGGATCCCTTTCAACCAAATCACCACAAAACTCCCCTTTCAACTTATTACCCAACCCCTGCAAATCCACAGTTCCACAGAGGTAGGAAAGGAGCCTCCCGGGAGAGGCGGCGAACAATATCCACGAGTTTCTCGTGACCTTACGGAGATTGCCATGACAACACCACTTGGATCCTCCAAACATGGATATATTCATTTGCACAAGTGTGATTGAGAATAATTAGAGCGAGATTCCCTGAGCTGGGGAGTCACAACCGCGCCCGGCTCCGGCAGCAGAGCCCGAGTTTCAAGGGAAGCAGCTTCAAATTTAAATGTAAAAAAGAAAACCCGACAACACTCTTTAGAGCCCCGTGACCTAATTCATTATAAAGAATGTCAGTTAGCAAACCTCTTAAATAAAACATTAAGCTAGAGGTAATTTGAAGCCTTGTGGATTTTGTTTTACTCAATTATTTTCTAATGCTCCGACTTCAAGAATAAATATGCAGAAATCACAGGGAAAAAAAAAAAAGGAGGAATACTGAGGGTTTCATTTAATTCTTTTTTCAAAAGAAATGAAGACATTCATACTAAACCAAAATACCCTCAACCAAGCCAGATTTTTAATTAAAACTTTTATGTCCTACAAGATTCTTCAAGGTTATAATATCTGCTCCCACATCATGAGGCAGCATCACGTTCGCAGAAGGGCAAGCCCATAATTCACATTAAAATAACCTGTGCTGTGCATTGGTATAACTTATATCCAAGACATAAACCCACAAATCAAACCAGGTTTGAATACTATTTTTTCCCTTCCCCATAATTTCCATAACCAGTTGCAATTTTCCCTCTGTTGGGAAGAGTTTCCCTCCAGCAGAAACAGAGGCAGCAGAAGATCATGCTGGTCTCTGCTTTGGTTCTATTAATGACTGATGGTGAGAACGTGGTTATAGCGAGGCAGGTGGGAATAGAAAACCTGTAGAGCAGTAAAGAATAAAAGCCACTGTGGATACCAACAGTCTGAAGTGAGGTTAATTGGGAAAAGGGGGAAAACAAAAGGGAATCAGAGAATTCTAGAATAGTTTGGGTTGGAAGGGACCCTAAAGCTCAGCTTGTTCCCACTCCCTGCCATGGGCAGGGACACCTTCCACTAGCCCAGGTTGCTCCAACCCTGTTTAGAATTAAACACCTCCCTGCTTTGATTCATCCTTCCACACAATCTTTGAGAAAAAAATAAAAAGTCATCCTTTCCCAGTAATTCATCCCTGGGTTCCATGCTCAACCTGCAGCTCCCTTGGGGAGCGGGTTGGACTCCGGGAGATGCCCAGGGAAGCACAAGGCAGAGCCAACTCCTGTAATGCCTCACTGCTCTAATTATCACACCCCAACCACACCCCCGGGGCCACTTTCGGGGTGTTAAAAGTTCCCTGGTGTCACCCCAAAAAAAAAAAGGTATTTGGTGTTGGTAGAAGGTGTGAAGGGTGGAATTCATGGGGCACATCACGCCCGCCCCGGGCGTTCCAACCCCGCTCGCACCGAGGGCTCCTTTTCAAGGCAGAAAACTCCGGATAAATCCACTTCTCTGGGAATAAACAAGGATTAGTATTCACCCGTTCATAACAGGGAAACCCTGCAGCTAGAGGTGGAGTCACTCAGTGCTGGAACATCCAGCCTAAGTTGCCTGACGAATTCTAACTACGACTTCCAGCTTATTTATCTAATTTGGGTTGATTTTTAAATATTGAGTTATCTAACCAGACACAAAAAAAAAAAAAGGAGCCTGAAAACTTCCCATCTCAGGGAAAACTCTCCCTGCCATTTTATAACGCTGTAATTCAATCTACATGTCT
The DNA here is from genome assembly GCA_035041135.1 of Platyrinchus mystaceus. Lineage (NCBI taxonomy): Eukaryota > Metazoa > Chordata > Aves > Passeriformes > Tyrannidae > Platyrinchus > Platyrinchus mystaceus. Next base: position 2,381,614 of record JAWWLV010000040.1, read on the forward strand.
GAATATTACTGACTTTTCTCAATCAAATTTGTATTGAGTAATGCCTGAAAAAAATTCAGGACAAATGGTACATTTTTATAAAATGGTGTTAAGTGCCTGGAAAACGGGGCTCTACAGCAAATGAGCCTTTCCAAATCTGACTGCAATGCACAGCCTGCAAATATTTTAGTCATTTACAATATTTATTAGGGTCTATTTTTGTCAATCAATCTATAACAACAGCAGAACAGCCGATACCTCTAAAACTACCCGCTCGATTTTAGGAGCGCCTGGTTTCTGTGTGAGAGATGGGGCAGCTCTGAACTGATACAACCAGTTTGTAACACACACAAAAAACATAAGAAGGAGGGATGAAGTCAGTGGTAAAATCCTCAATGACTTCAGCCAGGCCAGGATTACCTCCAGGAACATGCTGATGCTTGGAGAAATGCAAGGAAGATGCCAGGGCTGGAGAAAGGGAGGCTCAGGTAAGACCTTCTTGCTTCACCTGAAAGGATGTTGTAGTAGAGAGATGGGCCTCTTCTCCCAGGTAACACCAGGATAAGAGGAAACAGCTTCATGCTGTGCCAGGGGAGGTTCAGGTTGGTCATCAGGAGGAATTTCTTCCAACCTCAATGACTCTGGGATTCTGTGAGGGCTGGGAGGTCTCAGGGACCACCCATCCCACTGCCAGTGCTCGTGGTCCAACCTCCCCTTGCTCACAGTGCCCCTCATTCAGGATGGTCTTACTGGTACCAGTGACACCGAGGCTGAACAGAGCAATAAATGGGTAATATTTGGGGAGTCTGATCCTTTAAGGTGCATCTCAGCCTGGTGAGCTCAGGGTGAGGGTGATGCTGTGCACCCCAAACCCACGGGATACGAAACACCACCAAATAATCCCAGAGTGAGGAACAGCTGAGAACCACCAGAGCCTGTAATCACTATCAGGACGGATCTGAAACACTGATCTAAGCACAAAACACCTCCCTGTCTCTTCCTGAACCCACGAGGTACAATACACTCCCCCCCAACCCCAGCCCTCATTTTAAAATTCAGCCTTTATCAGCTTGAGTTGAGCAAATCCAGTGGAAAGGCAGAAACGGATTGTGCTAGTAAGCAGAAAAACTGTTACATCTTCTGAATGTAATTTTGCCAAAAGCCTCTGCACAATTTTTTTTGTCACGCTTTGCATTATGAAGGAAATTTCTTTTTAGAAGAACAGGAGAATGATTTGCATAATATTCTTTGCAAGTTAATATCAGCCTCTGATAATGATCTCTGCATAATGCAAAAACGTTTGAGAAGACTGTTACAACACTAAGTAATCATATTTTAAATTATGTTTCCCTTTATAGAAAGGTGTTGCAAAAACACACAGACATGAAATCTGTCTGTTGAAGTCCCAAGAACCACCTGACCATCTTCCCACTATTCTACTGTTACAGATTGCAACACTGCCTTTCAAAATCTTACAAAACAAATTACTCTGCAACAGTCTGGCTTCACAGAAGGCAGAGCTTTTTTCCTGTGCTGCTGCTCCAGCACATTACATTTCACAAGAGCCTCTGATGTACTGCACGAGTTAAGCAAGGACCTGGAAATTAAGCTGTAACACAATCAGAGGCACTGCAACAATTAAGGCGGGTTCTCTACTCGCACCAGCACCCAGGGGAGGTGGCAGCACCAGGGCATGCCCTACCTGCCACCAGGGACTGGGGACACTGGTTTGGCTGGGTTATTACTGCTTTGGCCCAGTTGGCTGCAGAGCCACCGGGGATTATGGCTGTGACACCACTGCCACGTCCCACCGTGCAAGGTGTCCCCTCGGGCAGGCAGCGATCCCCCCGAAATCTCCCCGTTTGATGCAGCCATAAGATCTCCACCGACGCCATCTCTCATGGCTAATTAGGTCAGGAACCAAACATAAAAGCAGAGGTCCAGGAGGAAGCCATTTATACAAGTATGCCAGGCAACATCCTAATAGATGTGGGCACCAACGATTTCCCTCAACCCATCTGCAGCGGGAGATGTGGGCGGGAAGCTAATGCACTTGGATATTAAATACTTAATATGGCACTAAGACTAAACAACCACAACCAAGTGGTTTAAACCTGAGCTAACCTTCCCTGAACTACAAGAGAGAGGTTGCTGGGACAGGCCTCGCACGAGGTGATACAATACAGGAGGATAAAATACAGGAGTCGTACAAGAGGCAAAGAAACTCTCCAATCAGTCCATTTCCTCAGATTTGGAGGGAAGCATGAAGCAGGATCCACAGGGTTGGCTGTGCTCCCAAGAGCATTGCCTTGCAGTGCCAACACCAGGATGTGCCCCAGAGAGAGCCAGTGCCCCCAGCCTCTGCCCATGGACCACATGCAGAAAGCACGTAGAGTCCAGCCAGTGCTACCCACGCCTGGGACACACACAACAGGGCATCATTCAGCCTTGAGGGTGGGTGGTTCTTCTCCCACCTACAAAACGAAGACTAAAATTCAAATATCAGATCAGTGCAGTCGAGGCAAGGAGAAAACAGCCTCTCAGATGTCAGCTCAGCCGCTGGCCTGGGTGTGAAACCGTCACAGGCACACGGGATCGCTCCCCTCCTCAACAAGTTTTGGAAACTTGCAGAGTTTGTCCAACCACATCCAGCAACGGGCAGGAGAACAACAGAGAAAGTTCCCAGACCACAGAGCAGCTACAAAGCGTTTCAGGGAGCGTTTCTGCAGACACTCATCCCTTGGTGGCTTGGCTGTCACAGTGTCATCAGCCCACGAACACGCTCAGATGTTCCTGCAGGGCCTTCACGCACCAGCTGTGCCAACAGATGCTCTGGCACTGAGGGTACAAACCCTCCATCCCCATCCTGGCAGACGGTGTGGCAGTGTGTTGTCAGGTCCCAGAACACCCCACCTGGAAGAAGGTTAATCCTCCACCAGTCCTCCACCCCATCCCATCCTCTCCTCTCCGTACCTTTTAACGAGCCCCAAGCAGTTCCTCGCCACACCTCGTTCCAGCCTTCCTCAAACGGGTTTGCCAGCAAATCTCTCCCTTCCTTCCCCACACTGACACATCCATCCCTACTGGGACCACCAGGCTCAACTCCTAAGCTCCCAACCCACCTCCTCCTCCATGCCTGACAGCCATCACCTGGATGCCAGGAGGGAAACCTTCTCCAGAGTCCTGGCGAAGGGCGCAGCCGTCGGCACGTGCGCTCCGGAGATCACGAGGGTGTGGGAACCGCCTCGGGAACCGCCCCAACCAAATACTTGTGTTGCTAATGCTGCACATCACGCTCTACACAACATTCCTGAGGCATGCAGGAGGTCAGGAGCAGGCTGGAGGGTGGGGAGGGGACAGACTGTGGGACACCCAAACCATTCCAACAGCACTTACCCGTGACGCAGAGCCAAGGGAGGCGCTCGGCATTAACTCGTCTTGCCTTATAAATACGTTGCAGTTGAACTGCATAAAAGGTGTTGGAAGAATTTTGGGGGGGGGGGAAAATACCAGTTTGAAGGTGCAAGGGCTGCATTTCCCTTTCCAGGTGGAAAAAGAACCTACAGATCATGACTTTCGCTTCATAAAACCTTACAAAAGAGCAGTAAAGGCCACTGGAATATTTTTGTTGTTTAAAATCACTTGAAAATCAACAAGAGGCACTGTGGACATCACCAGTGGACACATGTACATGGAATGATCCTCTGTATTTTGATGGTGGTCAAGCAAAAAAAATCAGGCTTGTTGGTGGGGTGATGGGCTGGACCAGACATGCTCAGGCTGCAGGTTCACTTGCTTTCTCCACCCCCTCAAATCCTACTGCAAGAAGTTAAATCCTCCCTTCTGCATAATTTCTCGTGCCAAATCCAGATCAGTCAGCAAGTACTGCAGGATACACCTCTCCTAAGGCACTCACAAACAAGGCAACAGCCAGTTTGGGATCTTAAAGGGGAGGTAAATGAGGAAACTTCCTAAACTTCACCGTAGAAAGACTCATGAAGACACCACACGGCTCAGATACCTCCAGCTGCTCTGCTGTGGCCACAGACTCCCAAGGGAATTTCCAGGTGCTTTCCCAAGCCTGGGAAGGGTCTTGAGCAGGGACTGTTGGACAGCCCAGGAAGAGGGATGGATACTCAAGATGCAGCCAATCCTGTGCTCCTCTCCAGGCTGGGACCAGCCGGGGAGCAGAACAGGATGGGGCATTTCAGGCTCCTCCCCAAACTGAATCTTCAAGGACACGGGACTAGAAATCCTAACACCACCATGTAAGGATATAAAAGTGCTGCAATCTGGAAGTAGAAGCATTGCCACCATCAGTAGATCTGAAAACCACCCAGAGCCAGGTCCCTTGAGCTGGTGGCACAGGGTCTCCAGCCCTCACTGCCTGACCCCAGAGCAAACCAGCCTTGGGCTCAGTGCTCACACTGCCAGACCAAAGCACTAAAAGTACACTGGGCTCAATCTACATTTTCACAGCTGCACAGGGAAAAACACCAGCAAAAAAACCCTCAAAAAACCAAACAACCTAACAGTTGCCTGAAAAACCAGTTATTAGATTGCTTGAAATGAGCTGAAATGAAATTCCCCCAGATTTTATTGGCCTACTCAGATATTGATTCTGGTGTGCTCGGTCTGCAGCACAGAAATTCACCTTGCTAGAAATCCCACCTGTGTGCCGGGCCACAAACATGCACTGGGAATGTTTTAGGGCTGCTTTTTCTTGCTCCCTCTCCCTTGGCCTACAACTGCCAGTGCACATCAATAAAATAAGCCAGGAATTCCAGACAGTAGTTCCTTTGTTCCCTGCCTGCACGCCTGCCACCACACAGAGATGGAAGAGCAGGGGAGCTCACGCAGGAAAAGGAGAGTGTGACACACACCAGAGCTCCCACCTCCATCCTGGTGGTCATCACCTGGCTGCACCTCTGAGGGCTTCTGGACCACACTTCCAGGTAACCCTCGAGAGCCTGCCAGCCTTCCTGCTCCCAGGAATTCTCTCCTTGTACAGGATGCCCGTGGGACCATAGCACGGGAAGACAGAGACAGGTCAAACACACCAAGATATTGTTGCTCTGGTGGGTTGGTTTCCTTTCCCTTCCCAAAGGCAGTTTAACTTGAGTGGCACAAACCACCCCCCTGTGCCAGAACACATCCCCAGTTCATCCAACTGCACGAGCTGGGACATGGATGGGTCACACTCCGAGCAAGGTCTCCCCCGTTCCTGCCATTATTTGAAGATTCTGGATCCTCACCCCAAATTCTCTCAGGTCATAAATCCACGTGATGCCTCGACACAAAAAACAACAACACTACAAATTATTTTTTTACCCACATAAAAAGGGAATAAAACAATTAAAGCCCAGGCTCTGCTGTGTGCAAAGAGCTACTCCAGGGCTCCAAGAAAGCCCTTCCATCTCCCCAGCCGTCCAACACCCGCGTCCCTGTGATGCGGTGCCAGCAGCACGCTCTGTGCTTCATGGCTCACTTCACAAGGCATGAACCCAGCCCCCAGAAACTGCCAGCGTGTTCTCCAGAGCCCTGCAGATGTTTCAGCTCCAGTGGGCTTCCCAGTCAGCCCACCAGCATCCCTTCCCTGCTCCCCTGCCTGCGTGGTAACGCAGGGAGCGATGGCACAGGGAGCAGGGAGGAGAGCGGAGCGGCCGGGAGACGACAGCTCTGCAGCTTCCACAGTGCTGTTTGGCTTTTTGCTTTATAAAAAAAAAAAATAAAAAATATATTAAATAAAAATTCATGCTTGCAGCATAAACACGAGCTGGGCTGGTACTCCACTCCTCCCTCAGTGGGATGTGCTCATCCTTCGACTTCCAGCTCATCCGCTCCCGAGGCGCATCCCTGCCCGGACAGCAGCGCACCCACCCTCCCAACAACTCCAAACCCCATCCCCATGCTGGGAAGGACAGCTGTGTTCTTCACAAAAGGACCTGCCCTTCCCAATTTATCCAGCATCCCACAGGAGGTGCAGGAGATGTGAAGTTCTTGGACAGCACAGGCAAAGCTCTGGAGAAGGTGCCCAGGAGCCTCAGACTGAGCAGCACAGAGTGTTCTGGATGGGCTGGAGCACTGGAGCAGCCAAGCACAGCCCATGGCCCTGATGGAGCCATGGCACAGATCCTGGGAGCTGTCTGATGAGTCAAGAAGTCCCGTTGTTGGATTCACTACACAGCCTGTGAATTAGTCAATCCTCCTCTTTCGCCTGGGGAGGGGGGGCTGGCCCTCACCCAAATATTGTGTAAGCTGAAAAAGAGCTACTTAAAAAAAAAAAACCCAACAAAACAGATAAAATGTAGAAACACTATTTTAGAGGAACAGGGGAAAGCTGAAGCCATAACAGCAAATGATTACTTGCTGTTCTCCCATTCCCTTCCTCCGAGAGCCTTAAAAAGGCTCCGCACCATCCGGCTCCGGCCCTGCTCACGTTACACTGGGATCAACCAAAGTGGAGCCCGGTGCTTGTGTCCTGCCCAAGGTCACGGTGACAACTGCCAAGGAGCCCAGCACTTCCCAGGGCTCTGCCCCGGCCTCCAACACCAGCATTCCCTGGCAAGACCTGCCCAGTGGAGAGAACACAGGACTCAGGAGCGATGGCACCGTGGGGCTGGTTTCGACGAGGTTCATTTCCATGGACACCATGCAGAAAGCTAAGGCAACCTTCCCAACTTCCACTTTTTTTTTTTCCAAGGCTTTTCTCTCTCCCTCCTTTTCTTCCCCCCCCCCAGTTCTTAAAATCCAATTATAGCACGACTCTCTCAGCAGGGGTCAGTGTGGAATAAGAATCGCCCGAGTTAATGGACATGAGACCAAGAAAGATTAATGCCTAAATGGTTTCAAAAGTTGTATGATGCCGATTTCATTAACATTTTAATTGTAATGTATCTTTTTAATCTTCTTTCACACTAATGGTTTTATATGCTTCAAAAAAGAAAAAAAACTGCTGACAACAAAAATATCAACATACCAAAATTAACAGACGGAACTGAGTGCTGTAATGGGAACTGAATGCAATGCAGAAAACCATGTTAATGATGCATTAAGAGCAGAAACTGTGCTCAGACAAGAGTCAAAAATTCAGTGCTACACTTGCATGCCCTGCTTTTGTCTTCCCCAGGTGTTCAGCACGACCCCAGGTGTCTTTCAGCAGCGTTGTGCTGAAGCAATAACCCCGGCAGCATTACCAAATGCTTAAATTTGTCCCAAAAAAGGGTGCTCTAAACCTGGAAATTAATCTAATGTAGCCAGGGTGATACAGAGGAGCAGCAGATTCAGAGGAGGTGGCTTGCTGCTGCCCATCAACCCTTCACTGAACAGACCACTGAACAGCTCAGATGGAACCACAGCAGAATCCACAGACAGGAGAGACGCTGCTGCAACCCCCGTGCAAAATTTTGTTTTACTTAATTAGAAGACAATTAAACCTAAGCAATAATGTTTCATTAAGCATGGGCATGTATTGATGGTGTTAGCCTGGATAAACGGGGGGAGGCACAGAAGGAGAAGATAATTGCAGAGCAGACAAATGAAGTTTCAAACAAGTTTTGTTTGTGGAAAGGAGGGAGCGATGCAGCCACCGGCACCTGCCCGTGGGGCTGGGCTGCAGATCCAGGGGTGATCCAAAAAAACCCCACAGTGTTGCCCTTCACAGTCCATCAGAACTTGTTAGAAGGGACAAGATCCAGTCAGAGGGATGCAGACCCTCCATATGACCATTAGCAAATCATCATCAACTTCACATTTGCAGTGAGAATGTGGTTCCAACCACAACACAACAACCAAATCCTACTCAGATTTAGTCCTTTAGGGTCTCTGCAGCTGGTGTAGGGCACAGGCAGGTTTCCAGTGAAGGGGCATCTCTGGAGGGGTGTTACTCCTGCTTGTGGGAATTTCATTCTCACAGGATCTCAGCCACGAGCTTTGCACCCAAGAGGAGCATCTCTCCCAGGAGGGATCCACAGTCCTCCAGGACAGCCAGGCACATCCTATCCCACTGGAAGTCTCCTACTAGTGCTAGCCAGGCCTCTTCCCTTGGAAATCAAGTCACTTTAACCACCTTCAAGTATATAAATCCTCGCTCCCCATCTCTTTTGGGCACTGCCTTCTGCATGGCACACCTTGAAACACCAACCCTTTATTTATAAACCTGCATGTTACACCTCGGTGCAGCACAATGCCACCAGAGCTCTGAGCACCAAAACATTATCACTCCTCTGCCATGTCATCACCAAACAGCATCTCCCAGAACATCCCTGCAGGGAACGACGCTCCCTCCGAACCCAATCCCTGCTTTCCTAATGCTTCGTATAATCGGAGCGTAAATGTTTGTCCTATGACAGGGAGAACTGGCATGTAAAACATGTCCCCCCACACACAATATATATATATCCAAGGCTGCCATATGCTTCCCCAGTGGATACCATGACAGGAACGGGCGTGTGGAGCGGAGCCAGCGCTGGCACCCGAACACAGGGCCCACCACGGCTCTGCCACCGAGGAAGCACAACCTCCATCCCGCTTCACTCGAGATTCCCTGCACATGCTGCTCTTCCCTGTGCTCCTGAAACTCACCCCTACCCCCTCCAGACACCCATGGATGACAAACATCTGGCTCCTCTCCCCCCCCCCAAATCGACACACCCACAGGAGCCCCGACTGCCACGAACGAAGACGCCGCGCGGAAAAGCGGGAATTCTCCTCCCGCCGCTTTAACAAATGATTAATAGATCCCGATATCGGCTTTATGGCCGCGGGGATGACACCGGGAGGTGAAGCATTTAATCTCATCCCAGTGACTATATATGGTCACTCTGATGGAGTCACCTCCCTCCCCTCACGCTCCGCTGCCCTTCGCTCCTGGCACTGGGCTCTGCAGCAGAACTGGCAGGGCTCGGGCACGGCGCCGGCGCGCCAGAAGTCAGCAGACTCCCCACGTTCCTGTGCTCTCTCTCTCTCTCTTTCCCCCTTTCCCAATTTTTTTCCGGCTTCTAAAAGTCTTAAACCGGGAGGAAGACCACAAAGAAAGCACAAATACTCGGCAAAAACAACCCCCAAAAGCCTGAAACATATTAAGAGCGTTTTATAGAGAATTGTTGCACGGGGAGGGGGGGAAAAAACCACCCAAACCTGTCAAGTTACTTATGTTTAAATGTATAGTTCATAATCACTTATAAGTTTGGGGTTTTTTTTAATAAAATCAATCTTTTGGTGGAAAGTGTATCAATTTATTCAGCCCACACAGACTGGTTCGTTAGGGGAGGGTAGTTTGTGGCTGCTGAAGCAGGAGCAGCGATTCCTGCCCCCCCCCTTCCCTCCCCCCCAGTCCACCCACCTAAGGGGAAAAAAAAAATGCACTGAACTATTTGTCTTCCTAGGAAATCTAACACACAAAAATGTACTTGACACGCAAAATTCTTTTAAAAGTCCGACGTGAGGACCTCTGCAAAGCCCGAGGCCAAACTGCGCCGGCTGTGGGAACACACACAGCACAAAACCTGTGCCAAGGGCTATTTATCTTCATTTTATCCCACTGAGCCCCGAGCTTTCGGGGGGTCTCGGTCACCATAACAAAGAATTGCTCCCCACACCACTGTCCCAACACCTCGTGCTGCCATCACCAGCGACCCCCTCGGCCCTGCCGGGGCGATGAGGAGGAACCTTCACCAGGCTGAGCCTCCCCCTCAAGCAGGGAAAAGGAGGAAGCGGCTCCACACGCTCCTTCCATCATCTACATGGCAGGCTCTGTCCCAGCAGTCCGATTTTTATTACCTCCATCCCCATTTAGGAGCAACCACATGACAAACCCAAGCACAATCCTGCCCGGGGAGCTCGCCTGGGATTGCCTCTCCCTCCCCGGGATCACAGCATTTTAGAGAGTTTTCCCTTAGCAGCAAAATTTGCTGGTACAAAGAATGCAAGATTTAATTTTTTATTATTTTTTTTTTCCTCTTTTAAATTCCTGTCCTGCCTCCAAACATTCACTTAAAAACAAGTTGGACTTAAAAAAAAAAACAAAAAAACCCAACAAAAAATAAACCGCTAATGAATCACAGTTCCTAGCAAATGAGCAATTGCAGTTGACACAATGAATTATGCCTGAAGCAAGCTGGGAAACATATTTTGCAAATGATCTCATCCACAGGCAAACCTGGCATGACACTTGATTTGCTAAAAAAGACACAAAGCCTGTCAAAATTCCTGTCACTTCACAAATAAAGTCAGGTAGAGAAAACCAACAGCCTCACCCTCTTTTAAGCACGCTTCACCTATTTCTCAATTGCTTTACAGGCTTGATTTAATAATTAAAAAAAAAAAACCAAAACCACCACCCTCCTGTAGGTGTGCCCATCCCAGTGGGTGCTGAGGGCTATTGGATCTGCTGCCACTTCCCTGGATGAGGAATAAATGGGCTGGGAAGCTGCTCTTTGGATGCCAAACACAGGCTCAGCTCGATTTGAAGCCTAATTGCAGCAAGATCTGATGCTCGCTCTGGCCATTAGGTATGGCAGGGAACTCACAATTCCCTTTAATTTCCTCCAGCTGAATGCCTGGGTTTTATTTCTTACATTGCATTCAAGTAAACTCAAAGAAAGGTAGGAAAAGGAGGGGGAAAAAAGTCATTAAAGTGCAGCCCCCCTGCTCCCCAGCATCCCTGGAGCTCTCTGGGAGCAGTTCCCTTTGGCCCAGCACATCCCACCCTATTTCCCCACCTGAAAAGCTGCTGGCTCAGAAAACCTGGAAAAATTCAAACCCATGGCTGAACCCTCCCTTCTAACCCCATTTTGTCAGGCTTGAGTATTTTTAAACACGGAGCAAAGCAGGAGCCGAGTCCCAGCACCCTTTCACAGGTTGTTCCGTGCTGTTTGTCCCCAATCCGTGTCACCCCAGTGCCAGGCTCAGTCCTGGCGTGTCACCAGAGCCAGCACATCCCTGCCGAGCCTGGCACGAGCCCTCCAGAAGGCCTGGCAGGGCCAAGGGCCTTTAGAACAAGACAGTCTGAAATAAATATTTCCATTCCAAGGTGAGCTGGTTTGTGTCCCTGGCTGGGGAAGCACAGGCCAGTCTGGAGGTCTCTCCCGAGCCAACCCAGAGCTCACCGGGCGGATCAGGCCCTGGCAGGAGGTTTCTTGGCTCTTCTTCCCCGAGCGCCTCCCGACACTCCAGCCGGGATTGGAGCCAAAGCCCAGGCCAGAAGGGACTCACCTGGATGCTCCAGGCAGGATCAAGTTCAAGGAGAGGGGATTTTTCTTCCCTGGACTCACCAGCAGTGAGGATGCTCTGTGTCCCCTGTATCACCTGCTGGGAGGAAGCAAAACCCTCCTGCCCCAAATCCCAGCAGACTCCCTCAGGAAAGCACAGAGTCACGGCTGGGGAAAGGAAAAGGCTTTTATATTGCCAGAGGGCTCCAAAAATATCACTTCCAAAGTGATCCAGCATCAACGCATGTACCTCAGCTAATGGCATCCATCTGCTAGAACAAGGGGGGCTCTGGGGAAAGTTTGGGGAGTCCTGAACAACAATTTGGGGAATTCTGAACAGCCACAGCCCAACCAACACAGGAGGGGTCCCAGTGGGACCCCTTCAATGCTGGAGAGCCCCCCTGCTCCTGCCCTGACGCCTGGATTTACCCCCATCTCTGTATTTCCAGCCGCCTTGGGAGGGTTTTTTGACAAATTTTAAGTTCCAGAAATCCATCCCCACCCTCCAGTGTCCCAATGAGACAGCTTTTCCCCCATGAAGCCTTAATTAAAAGGCCTCTGCAGGAGGGAAAAACCCAAAACACTGCAGTTACAGCCACAGAAGCACATTTATTCTCCGGAGGAGAAGAACCCTAATTATTTTATATTTGCCGCTTACTTCAAATCCAACTACTATCACCTCCATTATCCACACCTTGGGGTCACAGACTTATTATCCTCAGCAATTCAGCTCATAAGGAACAGCTCAGCTTTATTCTTTCTGGTGAAAAACTTACATAATTTCAGAGCAGGCTGCGAATCAGGCAGGAAATTTGGGCTTAGCCATGCTGGGAGGCTGCAGTTTGGAGCAGGACCGGGTCTCCCGGGGACCCCACTGCCAGAGTCCCCCCAGCTCTCCCCACGGAGAAGCAGCAATTTTCCCGGTTTGTTTACCGATTGCAGCTTCTCCTGCTGTTTAATATTTCAGCTGGAGAAGGTGAGCCGGCACGCCAGCCCCTCAATTACCCAGGGCGAGAGGCAAACACTTGGCAGGCACAGAGCACATCAAGCTGCCCGCAACCTCGCAAATGCCTCCGGAAAGGAGGCGGAGGGGGGGAAGGAGGGGGGGAAAGAAAAGAGAATATTCAAATTAATGACCCGGCGGGTAATGGAGACTTGGCTGGAAGTGATCCTGCACTTTGCCATCGCTCGGGCCGGCGGGAGCAGCACGCGATGTACCGCTGGCGTTGGGTTTTCCTACGGCGGGGAAGATGTTTGGAGAAGTCCTTGAGCGCTGTTAACTACAGCAGCTGCAGTGGGCAGGGGAGCGCCGGCGCTCCCCAAACCCAAACCCAGCTCGTATCCCAGTTTTTCCACCACGAAGCTCACGAAGCCCCTCGGGACAGTGGGGTCCCCGCGCTGGGATGGGGGGCACAGTCCATGGTGAGACCCCCATGAACCCCCTCCGGGAGGGCACCCCCTCCCTCCCTCCCCCCCCCACGACTCGGGGGTCCTCCCCCAAACCCCAATTCCAGCCTTCCGCCGCCTTTTCCTTTTTAACATCCCCCCTTTCGCAGCGTTTTCCTCCCCGCGGGAGCGAAAGTCCGCATTTATCCCCGATCCCGACCTTCAGCCCCGCAGCCCCTCCGAAGGGGGGGGGGTGTGTCCAACAAACCCCCAATTCCCACCTTGCTGCAGGACCGGCAGGAACTCCGCGATTCCCCCCCCCCAAAAAAAAAACCCCGCTCCGCACGCCGGGGGGGGGTGGGGGTGTCACCCCTTCCCCTCCCAACCCCCGCACCCCCCGCACCCCCCGGTGTGACCGAGCCCCCCTCCCGGGGACCCCCGGAGGATGCGGGCGGAGGGCGCGATGCTCTTGTCCCCCCGCCCCGAGCCCCCCGAAGCCCCCCCGAACCCCCCCAAGCGCGGACCGGGCGCTGCGGCGGCCCCGGGGGGCTCGGTGCGGGTCCGGATCCGGGGGTGCCCGGCCGGGGGTGCCCCCAACCCTGCCGCGGGGTCCCGGCGTGGGTCTCACCTGCGGGGCGCCGGCCCCCGAGGCTGCCCTGGGCCTGGCGCGGCGGGGCCGGGCGGCGGCAGGAAGTGATTCCAGCCGCTCCTCACATGGACTTTCCCTGACCTCGCCCAGCAGCGCCGGCAGCCGCCGCGCAGACCGGCCCGCCGGGACCGGCACCGGCAGCGGCTCCGCGCCAGGGCCGCCCGGGGGCGGAGGGGGCGGAGGGGGGGGCGGCACCGGCAGCGGCCCCTCCGGGGGCACCGGCGGGAGGAGCCGCGGGGGGGGGGAGGGCGGGACCCCCGAACCCCCCCCGGCCCCGCTCACCCCCCAACCCGGGGCCGCGGGAGGGGCGGGCACGGCCCGGGAACGGGGCGGGAACCGGGATCGCTCCCTCGGGTTCTCATTTATTGTGCTCATTGTGTTTTATTCTATTTTACTTTATTTCATTTTAATTTTTAAAATCTATTTTATTTATTATATATTTTATTTATTTTATTTTTATTTATTTTATTTTTATTTATTTTATTTTTATTTATTTTATTTTTTATTTTTATTTTATTTTAGGTTTATTTTTGTTTATTTATAGTTATTTTATTTTTAATTTTTATCTTATTTCTTTTATTTTTCCTTATTATTTAGTTCTTTTATTTTTCTTATTATTTATTTCTTTTATTTTTCCTTATTATTTAGTTCTTTTATTTTTATTTCTTTTATATATTTCTTTGATATATTTCTTTTATATATTTCTGTTAAATATTTTTATATATTTCTTTTATATATTTCTTTTATATATTTATTTTATATATTTATTTTATATATTTATGTTAAATACTTTTATATATTTATTTTATATATTTATTTTATATTTTTATTTTATATATTTATGTTAAATACTTTTATATATTTATTTTATATATTTATTTTATATTTTTATTTTATTCTATTTTTATATATTTTATTTCACTCCTTTTTATTTTCTTTTACTTTATTATTTTATCTTATTGTTGCTTTATATTTTACTATATTTATTTATTCACCTTATTCTTTTATTTTACTTTATTTTATTCATGTTTTATATTTTACTTCATTTTATTCTTTCATATTTTCTTTTATTTTTTCTTTCTGTTTTTTTTTTTTATTTTTCATTCCATTTTATCACTTTCTTTTTATTTAATTTTCATTTCTTGTTTACTTTATAATTTATTTTTCCTTTATTTTTTGGCTTCATTTTATATTTTTTGGCTTCATTTTATATCTTTTCCACTTCATTTTATATTTTTTCATTTAATCTTATTCCTTTTTTTTTTTATTTACCCTTATTCCTTTATTTTATTACTTCATTCATCATATATTTTTTTTTCTTTGATTTTATCAGTCTTGGTGCATTTACTGAACTTTGCTGGGATTCTGCATCCCAAGGGATCACTCCCACCTCCGGAACCTTCTTCCATCCTCACCACTCAAGGGAAGCCCAGGAGGGCCCAGAGCTCCCATCCCTGGGAAGACTCAGAGTTTTGATCTCAAGATTTTTGAACTCAAGAGTTTTGATCTTTGATGGTCTCACAGCGCAGATTTTACGTCACAGGGAAACATCCCTGGCAAACTGGGACCTGATATCCCGGGCTGCCCCTTCTTCCCTGCCCTTCTCCCACAGAAAAATGCCTTTTAAAGCACCACAGACAAAAAGCAGAGTTATCTGAGGTGGGGCTGCTCCATTCCAGATCTCGTCCTCTGGCCTAAAAAAATAAAAAAGTCATTTTGCTTTCTTGCTCCTCTAAGCCCAAAATCTGAAAATCAGCACATTTGCATGATGAAAGTGGGCAGTGCTGGCCCTGCCCTGCTGAAAACATCTCAAAGGAGTAACAAACCCCCTCTTTACAGCACCTCTGTTCGCTCTTTGCGTGCGAGATCGTGTCAGAACTTCTTGGAATCTGGAAGTTTCTTTCCTCTCGCTCTCCCGAACATTTATCATTTCGAGGCTGCCTTAAAATCTGCAGCGAAATATCCCCATATTTTAAAAATCAACGTCGGATGCCTAGAACTGCTCAAGGCTGAGGAATTTCATTAGCACTTGACACTTTAAAAAACAGTGTCAGGTCAGGACAAACACATTTTCTTTTCTGCTCAAGATAAAATTGGTGTGGGTTTGTTGGTTTTTTTTTAAGAAATGGTGCATGAGAAACGTGTCCCAAAACTGCATTCTGAGACAGAGCAGTTGTATTCCCTTCAAATGTGACGTTCCCAGCTCCCCTCCTTTGGTTTTTATTGAAGCATCTCAACATCAGTTCATCAGGAACTGTAGTAGTAGGAAAAAGGGGAATGGATTTAAGCTGAAAGAGGGTAGATTTAGATCAGATATTAGGAAAAATTTCTTCCCTGGGAGGGTGGGGAGGTCCTGGCACAGGTTGCCCAGAGAAACTGTGGCTGCTCCATCCCTGGAAGTGTCCAAGGCCAGGTTGGAGCAACCTGGGCTAGTGGAAGGTGTCTCTGCCCATGGCAGGGGGTGGGACTGGATGAGCTTTAAGGTCCCTCCCAACCCAAAGCATCCTGTGATTCCATGATTCTGCACCTGCATGGACACCCACTCCCCATTCCATGGAGAAGGGAAGTGGGTGATGGTGCCCCACTTGGCCACCTGTCAGCAGAGCAGAGCTGCTGAGTTTCATTCCAGCTCAAATATGTGGAATATATTAAATACCTCCTGCAAGAGCTCTCCCTGGCACAGGAGATGCCCCAGGGTGTAACCAAACCACCCCACCCATCTCCTGGCTCTGCTCCTTGGGGCAAAGATCCCTGTGGGATCAACCAGCACCATCCTCTTGTCCCTCCTTGAGCACCACAGCCCACACCAGGTCATCCCCATGTCAGAGAGGACGTGGGGACACGACTCAGGTCGTTTGTGTCGCCCCACGATGCTTCACTGACCAGCTCAGCGCAGGGAGGTGGGTTTTGGAAGCCCCCAACACCTCTCCAAGGGTCACAGAAAATCCAACCACGTCCACGGGGAGCTGCATGGAAAACTCCTGTTCTCCAGTGCTCAGACAGGAGAGAAAACCCGAGCTCTGTGACTCACCCGGGGCCTCCCCAGCTCAGAGAGAGCAGAGAGCCCATTAATGCTCCAGCCCGGGGAGCATCTTCCCTCCCTTCAGCCATGGACATTTTAAAAACACTCTGTGATGGAGAAAGAAACATTTCTTAAGTACCATTTGATGTCTCAGAATGGCTCCGGGGCGAGAGAAAACATGTTTATTTACTACTATGCTGATTTTAATGTGAGAGATTGGTTCAGTGACTGGAGGAAACAAAACAGGCAACATTTTCCATAATGTCTGCAAAGTGTTCTTGGGCTGCGGAAATATTTTCTTTCTTTCTCTCTCTCTCTCTTCTCTGCATTTTTTTTTTTCAATCTAGCATTTCAAATTGAAGAATGGCTTGAGGGCTGAAGAAATCACTTGATAAAATACCCAACATTTACATTCTTGCAGAAGGAAAGCTAACTTTTTTTTATATATATATTTTTTTTTCCATCTGAACAATGGTTTAGTGAAGCAGAAGAAACAATCCTGCAGCATCCCACGTCCCTTTAACCCTTTCTGGCTGGAGCTCTTCAGCTAAACTTTAGCTCTTCATTGCAAAGCTTTAGAGGTTTTGTTCCTTCTCCAAATTCCGGGCTCTGAGGACACTGAAGGTGGTTGAAATACACTTTGTACCTCGCTTTCCAGGTGCATTTCTGGATGCCTGTGCCTGGCTGGGGACCAGCCCATGGCAAGGCATCGCTGCACCAATCTCTGATTTATTTTGTGCAGGGATGTGACTTTCCAGCAAACTTGGTAATGAGAAAAGACCTTCAAGGTGTTCCCAACCTTCCTGCCTGCAGAGATGCTGCCGTGGGGATGCCCATGGACATGTGGGCTGGTCCCCAGCACTTTGCTGTGGTGGGAATCACCCTGAACACCCATTGGGGCAGCTCCAGGTGGAAGAGGACTCTGGAAGACCTGCAAAAATCAAGGAGTCTGCTGAGAGACTCATTTTCCTGCAGCAATCCTTCGGAGGACTCCACAAAGCAGATCAATGGTCGTATTAGGAGGCATTTTCGTAGTTTGCTTTGTTTAATCTCCCCAGCCCAACACATGTGACCAATATTTGTGCTGCAAGGCCATCTGGTAGGTAGAGAAAAATCACCTGCTACCAGAGCCCTTCCCTTTGATGGCTCATTTAGCCACCACTTGAGCACAATTGGTATTCAGGGAGGGAGGAGAGGACAGGCAGCTCCATTACAGCTGAATTAAGTTCATTGGGATTAACATAACTTATGAATGGCAGCAAATAACAAAACAAAACGTATCAGAAACCCTTGTTTACGTGCTTTATTTATTTGTTCCAGAGGGATTTGCCTTTCCCCCTCAATCAGCAGAGTAGAGCTGAGTGCTGTGGGGGGATATGCAGGGTCTGGTCACAAGGGACAGTGATGATCTGGGTCCACACCTCTCAGCCACAAAGCTCAACCCGGGTCTGGAGGGAGGTGTAACACCCGCCTTTCCCTTTGGGAAATGGAGGTAAAGAGGTTTGATGACAACTTGTGGCCATCCCAGGGCTTCACCTGCTCTGCTTCTGCTCCTTGCCCATGTTGTGGTGTCTTCCTTCCACTTCCCACTCCAGGATTACACTCTGCTCCCACCAGGGAGCCTCCCTGGCTTGTATTTCACTGGGAAAGCCTTAACCCTGGCTCAGTAAATCTCTCCTGGGTCACGGAGGGGGGTCTCATTGCAGCCCAGCAATATTTTCAGGTCAGCCTCCACAGCTCCCCTGGGAGATCTGGGGCTCAGAACTGGCATTTTGATGGGTCTGAGCTGCCTGAGCCCAGCCATGAGCCCGGGATGCCACTGCCATCCAACCCTCTGGTAACACCAGGGACAAGGAGTGGAGTATCTGGCGCCACACGGGAGGAGGGATGGGGTAAAACACCACATTTTGGGACAAACCCTTGAAATCTTTGCTCAGCCAAAGCTGCAGGAGCCAGGGAGATGATTTCCTACCCGAGAAAGCCTTTTGTTTGTTGTCTTTGGTGGCTGTTCAGCTCAGGCATTTTTTTCCCCTCCTCTCCAGCTTTGACCAGGGTCTGACGGCTCCAGTTATCCCAACCCTCTGCTCTGGCTCCCATGATGTCAACCAGGAAAAGGGAAGCACAGGCTCTGCCACCTCACTGCTCTGGGCAGGGCTTTCCCACACCAGCATCCCTAAGAACATGATGAAGTCACTCATGGGATAAAACAGTGCTCAGAGGGAGCCCAGGGGACAGATTCGTGTGTTCATGGAATCACAGAACGGTTTGGGTTGGAAGACACCTTAAAGACCATCTTGTTGTACTCTCTGCCATGAGCAGGACACCTTCCACTATCCCAGGTTGCTCCAAGCCCCATCCAACCTGGCCTGGAAACACTTCCAGGGGTGGGGAGGAGTTGGAGTTGTTATTTTTTACAAATGAGGTAAATAAAGTTCTGAGTTCTTCACATGAAGCACCTACACAAGGCTCGAGCATCGCCCCAAGCCACACAGCTGATTTGGTGCAGATGTTGATTATTTTGACTCCAACCAGGCTTATTTGATTTGCATTAAAATGATTGGGAATAAGTTAAAACAAACAGAATTGAGAGTGTCTCCAAGGCGGCCTCATGGTCCCGACTAAACTGGCACAAGGCTGTGTGTAAAAAGGCTTTGCTTGTTAGTAAACAGAGAAATCCTTCAGATCCTGCTGGGAGAATTGCTCCAGAAGCTCAAGGCACCGCTTGTTTCCAGCTGGGTCCCACGAGGTGAGAGTGGGACAACAACAAAAATCATGTATCATTGGCCTGTTTTAGCGATTATTTATTATATAATGGTGTGGTGACTGTGCAAGAGGGAGCAGAGAAGCCCCAGCCCTGGGAGGCGTTTTCTGTGGTAATTCATGGCAGGTACTCACAGCCCTGGCTCGGCTGAGGCTGCCAGGCTGGGATGCTGGGAGGTTCCTGACCTCCCTGGACACAGACTGCAGACTGCTCTCCCAGGAGCAGCATTAAAATAAATTTCCATTAAAAATCTGCTTTCATCTTAAAGACTCGACGTGCTGGTGGATAGAACCTCGTCTGGTAAATGATCTTGATATTTAATTGCCTCTAATGCTCAGAAGTGGTGTTTAACTGGAGCTGGGGCCATTCACAGGACATCACAAGCCTTCCCCTGCCTGCCTGCTCCCTCTCTGAGCTCTCACCATGATTTCTGCTCCCCAGATGCACCACCTGACACTTGGCTGTGGGAGCAGACATCCCGTTAGTGCAGGATCCACCCTGCCAGGCTGCCTGGGTGACTGCAGTGACTCTCCTAAGGACTCCCTTCCTGCTGCATCACGTTGCATTGGAGTCGATCTTTGCTTTAAAGAGCTTTGAAACGTCCCTTTTGGATTTGGTAGAGCAGGAAAATCGGCGCCCTGTGCACCCCTGTCACATGGAGGGGTGTCTGCAGCCGGCCTGGAGGATTTGGGGACCCCGAGCAAAGCCCTGGGATGAACCTCAACCCAAAACCCCCTGCAGGCTCTCTCGGGCCTCTCACACAGTGTGGCTCATCTCTTTGATACAACCATCACTTTTTCAAAGTCTTTCTTGGCTAATAATTTGAGCTGATTTAAAGTTGACCGCTCAGATGACCGCGGAGCAAATAAACGCTGCTCAGGCTCTCCCTACAGTTTCTCCTACATCCCTCACCGTTTGGGGTTGTAGGTGCACAGAAACACAAGCAAGAAGCCTTAAATCAAGCAGCTCAGGTCACCCTTGGAGGGCAAATAAGTCTGGCCAGGTGGAAAGGGGAGGAGGTGGCTGCGTGTCTGCTCTGCAGGAGACGATGACGCCCTCGAAGAGAGCGTGAAACTGCCTGAGACAGAGTCAGGCATTGAATTTCTCCAAGCTAAGCATGTAAATGAGACTGGCATAATCGGCCTGTGTTTCCCCTTCCTTTCTGTAGAGGAATATTTTGGGTTGAAGTGTCTGTGATGTGACTGATGCAGCAAGTCAGCGCTGTCAGAGCCGTGATTCACGAGTCGGTGCTGCAGTGCTGGAGGTGGGAGCGGGTAACCTTGGCTCCTGCTCCTCCTCCTCCTCCTCCTCCTCCACCAGGATCCCGTGTCACCTGCAGGGGCTGCTGGGAAGGGGCTCTTTCACCACTGGAGATGGGCTCATACTGGCACTGAGAGTTTTCCCTGCTTGTGGTGGCACCTGAACAGCTAAACCAGCAAACCTGGACTCCTGTCTTGGTCAGTGACGATGGACCAGGCAGGGGATGGAGCCTCCCCCAGCTCTGGGCTTGGCCCAGATGTCTCCTGAAATATTGCTGCTGGACATGAGATAGTCTGGATTCTTGTTGTAGGGGATTGAGTGACTCTTGCTGCTGAAGTGAAGCCAAAACTCTTAATATTTCCCACACAACCAGAGTGTGATCTTATCACGGGATGGAGCCCGTGCATTGGCACAGCTCCTGTGCTATTGTTGGGAAAGTCTTGATTTGAGGAAATTTAGGGTAATAATGATCCCTCCTGAAGCCAATTGTTACTCTTTATTCTGTATTTGCCCTGATAGCTGCACGTTTGGACCAGAGAGGACAAGCCAAGAAAAGCCATCACTCAGGACAACACTCCAAGTGAGGGGAAACAGCTTCACCAGTCAAAGATCTATTGGAAAGAAGACTTCAGGCAATTAATTTTCCAGGTTTCCCACAACTGTTTTGAGAGCTTTTGTTTCCCTTTGTTATAAGACAAATTCCTAATCCACTCCTCGCTCTGATCCACGGCAGTGACGTGACGTCCCCCCGGCCCCCAGACCCATCCATCCCCCGGGGATGTGTCACCCCAAGGTGCTCCCACCCCTGCCCAGGCTGGGCTGGGCTCCCAGAGCCAGGCAGGAGGAGGAACTGGAGCACCAGTGAATGCACACAAAAGCCTGGGAAAAAAACCTGCTGTGATTTACCCCCACGGAGTTCAATAAACATTAGATCTGATGGCATTCATCGTTTTTTCATAGCAAGCTCGATTACTGCTTCAGTTATTGCTCAAATGACATCATTCCTGGCACAGGAATTGATTGATTTTTTAATGAATATTCATATGGCATTTCAGCCAGGAGTAGGCATTAATATTCTAAGAAAGAAGAATGAAACGTACAACCTAATTTAATGAATGATTGTAAATATGTATCTGATGGATAATGTGACGATGAGCATTTGAAAAGGCATCCATAGTCACCTCAGGGGCTCTTCTTGGCAACAAAGGGGCAACCAGGATGCAGGTGGGGCAAAGAGGGAGAGGGGAGGGCTGGGACACCCTGTCAGGGGGTGTCAACACCCTCCTGTCACTTGGGTTGGAGTTCTGTACCCAGCCCTTAAGTGCCCTGAGATAAATCTCTTAATTATTGCTATTAGATTGATAACACTTACTGACCTCAGGTGCCACTGGGGCAGTGACCTGGTAAGCACTGGAAAACACTGCTGGGAGTGAGATGTGAAGCTGGACAAAGGGACAGGGGAGAGCACCCCGTCCCCTCTGTGCCCACTGGGTGCTGGGCACCCATCCTGCCCCTCCACCAGCCACTGCCATCCCACCCTGGAGGTCCAGGGGGCTGGTTCCAGGTGGAGCACTGGCTCTATCCCCCCCTTGGAGCCCTGTCATGTTCAATTCCCTTCACTGTGCTCCAGATGTGAGGCCCGTGGTCCCTGAGTGCACACACGTTTGTCAGACACCCTTAAGATGTCTCCCTGTTCCGAGCACGGATCCTTTGTGAAGGCAACAGTTGTAGTGCTTAAACAGCAACAAAAGGCTTGGCTCTCCCCCCTCTGCCAGTCCCAGCCCTGTAAACTGCTGAAACCTGGGCTTAGTGAGCTGCTGCTTAGAGCCTCTTAAACGGGAGTTTAATGGGAATGTGTGTTCGGTCCCGTGGGGAGAGCACACACCTGAAGCATCCTCTGGCAGCAGGGATAAATCAGGGCATCGCCATTAAAGTCACCGAGGTGAGAGGCATGAAAGGCTATTTATACCCAGCAGTGCTCTATTGTGCAAGGGAGAGAACAGGCCCTTCTGCTGACAAAGCACAAACTGCCTCAGCCCCACGTGGAACGCAAAAAGCAGCCCCTGAAAAATTCACTGCAGCCTTGTGGAGCCGCAGCCGGGGCCACACTGGCACCTCCCTCGCGTGGACATCGAGGAGTGGGGACCCCAGTGGGAACTGAAACTGCTTTTTCTCCCCCTCTCCAGTCAAACCAACCCCTTGCCATTCCTCTGGCAGGGAAAAGGGATAACCTTTGGAGGGCAGCTCCTGAAACTGTGCCTTCAGAGAGCAGCCGGGGCTGGAGTTTGCACATCCTGATGCGTGGGACCGAGTTTGCCGATAAAAATATATCCAGAGTTATGCTTGGTATGGAACAAGCAGGCAGTCCCTGCCGAAGGCTTCACAACATCCTGCTTTTGGCTCTCCTCCAAAATACCAAAACAAAACAAAATTCAGTTGGCATCTCTGCAGATTGAAGCAAGTTTGCTTTTCTGCAGCAACTGCTGAACAAACGTTTCGATACTTGTGCCACCGCCCCCATCGCTGCTTTCTCCCCCGAATCATGTGCTGGAAGGATGGAAAAGATGTTCAAGGTCATGGGAGGGCTGTGAGCAGTCACAGAACCACTGAATCATAGAGCCACAGAGCCACAGAGCCACAGAACCACAGAGTCACAGAGTCACAGAGTCACAGAATCACAGAACCACAGTCACAGAATCGCAGAATCACAGAACTACAGTCACAGAATCACAGAATCACAGAGTCACAGAATCACAGAGACAATCACAGAGTCACAGAACTACAGAACCACAGTCACAGAGTCACAGAATCACAGAACCATTTAAGTTGGAAAAGATCTCCAAGATCATCAATTCCAACCTGTGACCGATTCCCACCTTGTCAACCAGACCAGAGCACTGAGTGCCACGCCCAGTCATTTCCTGAACACCTCCTGGGATGAGGATTCCACCACCACCCTGGGCAGCCCCTTCCAGGGATTAACCACCTTTTTCTGTGAAGGAGTTCTCCCTAAACACACCTGGTCATTGCCCATCTCTGTCCTTGGTGTCACAACCGTGGAGCTCGAGCCGTGGGTGATGGGTGTCTTGGCCCAGCAGGACCTTGTGGAGGTGGTTTCTCCAAATCACTCATTTCTTATCATGCTGGGGGCTTTTGGACCCCTCCCAGAGAGGTTCAGCTCTCACACCTGGGCTGAATTCAACCCCTTGTGCTTGCCCTTGACATGGGAAAAGCAAACTCATCTCCCTCCCGATGGTCCCATCCATGTGCTGCTCCTCGTGCCAGCCAGGAATTGCAGCAGCAACCCGGGAGCTACAGCAGAGTCAGCCTGGGAAAAATCCCACAGCAGGGGCCTGAAATGAGGGAATTCGGGGTTTGTGAATTCATATTTCTTGTGTCACACGGGACACAGATGATGTGAATCTTCTGTACGTGCCCACTTTGCAACTTGACCTCGTGGGCTTTGCTTTCACCTGGTTTATTTATTTCCCCAAGAAAAGGCAGGTTTGTCTGAGAAGGGACAAGGTGAAACCCTGACCTTGCTGAAAGCGCTGAGAGTTTGCCAGTGACTCCAGCAGGACCAGACATTTACACAGATCTATAATCAGGGTTTCAGGCCTTGGCTCTTGCTTCAGTTCTTTGGTGCTTGATGCTTTAAAGGAAGAGACCAAAAGTCCTACAGCCCCCTCCGTGCATGCCCACCATGCCCAGCAGCACCAATCCCCTCCTGCCCTCTCTGGAAGCAGTGACAGCCCTTGAAGCATGAAATCTGCTTGTCCTTATTGTAGCACTTTGCCATCACGTCCTGACTGATCATAAAAATGATCCTGTTTTCCCCACCTTGAGCCCTTGGGCACGATTCAAACAATCCCTGTGGAAACCACCCCCTGCTCCTGCAAAGAGCCCTGAGTGCTCCCACCTGGCTTGGGGCAGCCAGAGGGCAGAAATACATCTGTTTTGGTGATTTTTGACCTGCAAAGCCCCCCACCCCCACCCCCAGCAGCCCCCCAAGCTCTGCCACAGCTCCTTTGCAACCCAGGCTCCCCCTGCACCCAGAGGAGCTCTTTGTACAGTGTCTTAATCAGTGCATAAAATGCTTTCAGTGAAATGCTGCCTTCTTCTGTTTATTTGTCACAACTGATGCTCTGCTGAACAGTAAATAGGAAATCTGTTGGCAAACCAGCAACTCCCAGCTCAGTTTGTTGGGAAAGGCTGGAGAGCAGGACAACTGTGAGCAAGTTGTGCCTCAGTCCTTGAGGCTCAGCGAGTTCTCCAAATCCTGAAGGCACATAAATCTCTCCTAAACAACCTGGCAAAGACCAAGACATGGTTATGTAATTCTTAGCACCTCTTGTGTTGTTAAAAGGTTTGGTTAAACCAATGTATGCACAAGGACTCCCCTGCAGATTTGCTGGGAAAACTCCACGTTGAAAATTCCGGCCCTTTTAGCCGTGTTTGCTGCCCCCCAACCCCCTCCTCCCTCATCCCATCCCGCTGTTGCACAACGCTGGTTTCATGTTTGCCACCAGACAGTTTGCAGTCAGCCTCACATGGAAAAGAGGGAAGTAACAGTGCCTACATTGCACAGAACTGCAAGCAAACGGGTTTCCAAGAAACTATTAAGCAGTGCTCATTTGGAGTTTAAATGAAGGGGGAAAAAAAAAAAAAGAAAAAAAAGGAAAATCTTGGAAGGGTTTTTCTTGGCTCGGAGCTTCTTATGAAATACAGATTTGAAGGGAAACGTGGCCAGGCAGCATCAGTGATGCAGCACAGGGAGGCTGAAGGCAGGGATGTGCTGTCTGGGGCTCTGACAGATCCAAGGGATCCAAGTCCTCCCCACTGCCAGCCACCTGTCATCCAGGCCCTTCCCTGGATGTTGTGCCTTTCCAGAGGGGCTGCAGGGCAGTGAGCCCTCCCTGGACATTGTCCCCTTCCAGAGGGGCTGCAGGAAAGAGCAGTGAGCCCTCCCTGGACATTGT
>JAWWLV010000040.1:2406959-2417317 GCA_035041135.1 Platyrinchus mystaceus
GTCTGGGGCTCTGACAGATCCAAGGGATCCAAGTCCTCCCCACTGCCAGCCACCTGTCATCCAGGCCCTTCCCTGGACGTTGTGCCTTTCCAGAGGGGCTGCAGGGCAGTGAGCCCTCCCTGGACATTGTCCCCTTCCAGAGGGGCTGCAGGAAGGAGCAGTGAGCCCTCCCTGGACATTGTCCCCTTCCAGAGGGGCTGCAGGAAGGAACTGTGACCTGAAGCTCCCGGGCATCCCAACATGCTCCCACCTGGCAGCGATGGGAAGGGGCTGGCAGGGACGTGGGCAGAAGATCTTTTCTCCTGAGCCCACCTGGCACCACTGTTGGCTCTGCCATCACCTGTCCCAACCCAAATGCCTCCCTGCTCCATCACTCCACTGCTCCCTGAGCCCCCTGCACGGTCTGGGGTTGGTTTTTGGCCCCAAATGGCAGGGTCAGGGTCAGCCAGGGGAGCAGGATCCCAGCTCTGCGTGGGTCCCTGTGCCCAGGGATGCTGGCAGGGGCCCAGCAGGATGTGTGAAACGGCTCCTTTGTGCAGCAACACAGCAGCAATTGTTCCTTGGGAGGTTTGCATGGACGAGGCCACTGTCCCCCGACAGCTTCAGACACCCTTGATGTCAGAATAAATGAACAGGCAGCATTAAAGGAACCGCATCAGGCTCTTAAAATATACATCTCTGTGATTTATTTTTTAAACCACTGCTCATTTTTAGAGGCAGGGAGATAAGATTCCTCTGAAAAAAAAAAGAATCAGAAAAAATAAAAAAGCTCTTTGCCCATCTAAATTCTCCCCATTACCGAGCAAATGGTTTGCAACAACAAATTTATTCCTCAGCGTCTCCTGTGCTCTTTTTTGTTTGAAAAAGCCACAAACAGATTGTGATTTTCTCTAACAGATTCACCATCTGGGAAATTTTTCATGCAGCTCCTTTCCTCACTGGGAGCAAGTTACTCAGAGGGGAATTCCCAGCAGAGAGCAGACTCTGAAGGGATGGGTCGCTCATTTAATTAGCATGCATAATCTGGATGTCCTTACTCAGGCAAAACTCTCACCAGGGCCAATGGGAGATTTTTTTTTATTTTTTTTTCCCCCCCCAAGAACCAGCTAAGGACTGTGGTATTTGTCTCTCGGTGTTCCACACAGCATTTTCCTTGCAGGGAAAAGTTGGCTTTTGGATGTATTAGAGAGCCTGATTTACTACAGCCTTGTGCAGGCGAGGTCAGGATGTGGCCCCTTGCAGGCTCCGTCCCAAGGCCGAGCGCTGGCAGGAGCAGGAACTGCTCCCTTTCACACACTTACCCAGCCCGGGGAACATCGGGAACATCCCCCGGCTCTGGAGCACGGGCTGCACGGCCAGGGCAGTGTGGGGAGGAGGTCAGCGGGGGAAGAGGCTCTGCAGGACCCAGCACGGAGAAGAATCCTGTTTACACAGCCCTTGTGCAAGAGACGTGGGGGTTTTGTAGGTGGATTCATGGCCTGGGAGGATGCAGGAGGTGCAGGGATGCTCCTCTTACCTGTGTTACCCTAAAGCTGCTCCTCTGGCAAAGCAGCAGCCACAGCCAGGCTGGGAGCAGCCCCCACCAGCCCAGCCCTGCTCTCACCTCAGCACAGCTCAGGGAGCTGCACAAGCAGATCTTCCACCAAACGATTTTCACTGGCTCGTTACCGGACAAAACTCCGCTTTGAACTGACGTTTTCTGGGCACGACGAGCGCTTTGAAGCAGGAAGACAAAATTAGTGCAGAGAGTTGGCAGGTGAAGAAATGACAGGGTTGTTTTTTGTTGGTTTGTTTTTTTTTTTTTCCCCTCCTTTCCCCCAGCAGCAGAGCTGTCCAGGAGCTATGGAAACCTTGTTTGGCTAAATAAAAACCCAGAAAGATAACAAGGCTTCATATTTTCCAGCGACGTGTTCGCTGGAACAGCGTGTTATCTGGCTGTGCTGGAGGCTCCACAAGAGCCAAAGCTGTTCCTGAAAGTAAACGTGCCGTCCTCTTTTCCACAACTGGTAGTAAAGGCTGTCTCCTGCCTCCCCAGGAGGGAGAGAAATAAAAGCAGTGACTCAGGAGAACCCTGGGAAGAACTGCAGTGAGTTTTCAGGCTGGTAAGGGGCTGGTCTCTTCTCCAGTCTGCTCCCTGTCACAGCTATAAATTGGGTCAAAACTTGGCCCCAAAGCTCCCTCTAGGAACTGGGCAAACAAATTCTTCCCCAGGAGATGGCAAAGGCTCAAGAGATGTATTTAAAAATAACATTAATAATAGAAAATTCACATTTATATACATCAATATATATTCTTGAGCCTTTTGTTGTCCTCAAGATGCTCCACAGCACTTGGACAACTTTCCACCTGTGCTGATACCACCAGCCACGTTTTTGAGCATTGCTGATGGTTTCCCATGTTCTGCTGAAAGGGAAAATACACTCAGCCTTGCCCAAATCATTCTGTCTCTCTCCTGGATAATTCCTTCCCCCTTCTTTCAAGTCCTCCACTGCAACTCTTCAGCTGTTAGATTGGGATAACAGGAAAGGAGCATCTCCTACACACATGGGGATGTGGGGTGCTGTATCCACACCATCCTCTCCATGCAGGAATATTCCTCTATTCCCATAGGGATCATCACAACTGTGTCCTTACATACAGCTCTGCACTGCAAGCTCAGCTCCACCAAGGAAATTCCAGTAAGGAATGATGTGTCCCTCGATGGGGAGTGACAGCTCCTTCCCATCCCCTCTTCCCTGCACTCACCCTGACTATTCCACAGAACCATTAAGGTTGGAAAAGGCCTCCAAGATCAAGTCCAACCTTCAGCCTAAACTGCACCCCTGCCCCACCATCCCATCACCAGGAAGAGGAGCCGGGACTTCCCCACATCGGAGCGACGCCACCGCCAGAAGACGAAACTCTTCCTTTTTTTCTTCCCAAGCATCAACATGTTAAAAAACCCCCAAGTTTAATGTAGGTGGCATGTTTCATGCAGGATTTTCCAGGCACCCAAAACACCAGCTGGTGCCATGTTCTGAGGAGATAACGAGGTGAAACTCCAACACTTCAGTCTCGTTCCTACGTTCACAGGCTCCACGAGAGGCCACGGCGGCTCCGCCACCGCACGGATCAGCCCTGGCCCTGAGCCGGAATTCCTCGGTCACCCAAACACCTGGAAAGCTCTGGAGCAAGCAGGACTCATGGGGGACATCCTCTGAAGGGGCTGGAACAGCTCTAGGATGGACACACTCTCCCAAATCAATGTTTTCCTAATTACTCTGGAGGCCATTTTTAACCCACTATGTGGGATAACAACATTTAAAGCCCAAACGTGGAAAGAGAGGGAAAAATCCAACCAAGCAAACCATCTGCTCTGGCTGTTCAGGATGGAGTCAGCATGAAGGAACACTGGCATGAAAATTCACATAGTAAAAGGGAAGAGCTGACACATTTTGGAGCCTGGTCCATCCTTCCCAGCACCGATGGATTTGGAAAGAATTAAAAATCCAAAGGAAAATGAACTTCCCCGACAAGGCACAGTTTGCAAGAAGCTGCTCAATGTGAAATATTTCTGGCAAATATCATGATAAGCCACTTGTTTGATTTTGGAAAAGCAGGAAGTTCAGCCTCCCCTTACTCATAGTTTTGTGTCCCTCCCCTCCCCTTAATAAAAATTGCCAGGTTTTTCAATTAAACTAAATGTGGGGGGAAAAAAACAGGTTATTCTTTGCCTAAACTTAATACAATGTTTAGTCTGACTCTTTTCTCCTCCTTCAGCTGTGGCTTGGCTCCCTTTGAGCTTGTAAGAACCTTTTAGAATCTCAATTGGCCACCTTTGTAAAAGACTGAGGAATCACTTCCCACTGTTCCTAAAGCAGCTCAGCCCCAAGGGCTCTCCTGGGGAACATTTGGGCATTTGGTAAAGGTTATTTTCTGTGATGTGGTGAGGACATGGCCCTTCTCTGCCCTCATTTTCTGAGCAGTAAAGGTGGGTTTGTTGAAGGAAGATGTGAAAATGAGGCTCAACCAACAGCAAGGTTCAGTGTGCTCCTCCCTGCACAGAGAATGTGATAACGATCCAAAGCTCCCAAGGCAAGATTTTAGTCCTCTGTGATACAGTTTATGGCCAATATCAGTCACTTACCAAAATCTGCAGTTTGCAAGGGGTCCTTCAGCTTTGAGGAGTCACCCTGAGAGGTGTTCCAGCCCTGGGGGATCCCATCCATGCAGGCAGCTCCAAAAAGGCTCCCTCAGGCTGTCGTATTTATGGAATAAAAGCCCCTGGCTGGCAGTCAAATTACCAGCCATGAAAAAGGTACATATGAGACTCCTTGTACCCACTTGAACCTCCTTTGTTCCCTGACCAAATTAGTGCTGGAAGAACCACCTGCTATTCATGTGTTAATCACATGATCTGGTTTTACAAGCTCACACACATCAAAGCTCAGTGTCACCCTGTTCCTGTGGGGGTTTTCAAAGAACAGGTTGAAACCAGGGAAGTTCACGACCTGGGAACAGCCCAGAGCTTCACTTCCTTGGGATCCTGAACCAAATCTCCACAGGTTTGGCCCAGCAGTTGAGTGTGTCCCTCACAGAGCACCAGGCAGGCAGGAGTGGGGGGCACAGACACCACAAATCACCCTTTTACTCAAGGAGAGCTGAAGTTCAGCCACTCCCAGGTGAAACAAGGACTGGGCTGGGAGTTACTGGGCCCACAAACCAAAGTGTGTCAGTAAAAGACTGGAAAACTCACAAGCTGCAATGTGAAGCATCTGTCCCTGTGTGCAGACTGGCCTGTTCTCACCCACAGCTCAGCCCAAGATGATAAAAGAACAGTCAAGAACTTCCAGTCCTGCTTATTCTGCTGTGATTGACCCCAAAGATTCTGTGGAGGGAGGGGAAAAATGGTCTCCATCACTTTCACCGACTTGTTTTTAAACAGTTCTTTAAAGAACTGCAGGGGAAAGAGCAATATTCCGTCATCAGGGAAAACAAACAAACACAAGCAGAAGAAAAATAAACTTTAGGCCAGTTTTCTGGGCTCCATAAATAGAGCTACTTGACTGACTGCACAGGGACATCTTAGATAAAGACCAGTAAAGCTGAGCTTAATATTCAGCTCAAGAAGGGAGCACTAAATGTCTGAAAAGGACAAAGCCACTCAAAGCTATATAATCACCTCAAAGTGGACAGAACAGTATAAAACAGGAGAAAAAAACCCCCAAAACTATAGGAATATATAAGTGTATGGAATTTGGCCCCATATTCTTAGTAGAGGATATGCAAAATGTAAACTACATACAGGAAAAGTCAAGAAAGATAAATATTACATGACTGAGACCTTAAGGAACTTAAGGAACTTTTAGGAACATTTTTAGGAAAAGGGTGAAGATGGATTAAGGGCTGCAAAGTTATCTGGCTTCTGTGCTCCAGATAAATCACTGCTTTTTTCCTGTCCACAGGAGCAGCAGCAAAACAGGCTCCTATGGACTGAAAGAAACTTATATTAAAAAAACCCAAACCTAAAATAAACCTATATTAAAGCAACATATTCTTTGCACTGCACTGTGCAAAGAGTAAAACAACTATTCAAGTGCTGCACTTGGATAATCCAAATGGCACCTCAAAAATATAAAAATTCTAGATTAAAACACCTACTCAACTGTTGCACTTGGATAATCCAAACAGCATTTCAAAAATATACAAATTCTAGAGATTAAAACCCGTTCAAGTGAGACTAAAACCTGTTCAAGTGTTGCACTTGGATAATCCAAAAAGCACCTAAAAAATATAAAAATTCTAGAGACTAAAACCTGTTCAAGTGTTGCACTTGGATAATCCAAATGGCACCTCAAAAATATAAAAATTGTAGAGACTGAAACTCCTGTTCAGGTGTTGCACTTGGATAATCCAAATGGCACCTCACAAAGACACAAATTCTAGAGACTAAAACACCTGTTCCAGTGAGACTAAAACCTGATCAAGTGTTGCACTTGGATAACCCAAATGGCACCTCAAAAATATAAACATTTTAGAGACTAAAATACCTGTTCAAGTGAGACCAAAACCCGTTCAAGTGTTGCCCTTGGATAATCCAAATGGCACCTCAAAAAGATACAAATTCTAGAGATTAAAACCTGTTCAAGTGAGACTAAAACACCTACTCAGTTGTTGCACTTGGATAATCCAAAAAGCACCTCAAAAATATAAAGATTCTAGATTAAAACACCTTTTCAAGTGTTACACTTGGATAACCCAAATGGCACCTCAAAAATATAAAAATTCTAGATTAAAACACCTTTTCAAGTGTTACACCTGGATAATCCAAATGGCACCTCAAAAATACACAAATTCTAGAGATTAAAACCCGTTCAAGTGAGACTAAAACCTGTTCAAGTGTTGCCCTTGGATAATCCAAATGGCACCTCAAAAATACACAAATCCTAGAGACTAAAACACCTGTTCAAGTGTTGCACTTGGATAACCCAAATGGCACCTCAAAAATATAAAAATTCTAGATTAAAACACCTTTTCAAGTGTTGCCCTTGGATAATCCAAATGGCACCTCACAAAGACACAAATTCTCGAGACCGGCACGTTGATTTACCGGTACAAACGAGCGCCGACCGATAAACCGATTTATATCAAAACGAGGGTCGATAAACCAATTTATACCAAAACGAGGGTCACCGACACCTCCCGGGGCGGAAGAAAAGCCACCTGCTGAGCCCACATGCGCTTGGGTTTTATTTACATATCCACAAAAACCATGAAACACCAGCCCAGCCCCCCCACGAGCAGCATGGTGACGTGGATGCCGTAGATGAGCAGTTCATTGAGGAGGCTGAAGTCGACGCGCCTCCGGCCCAGCAGGAGGAGGATGATGGAGAGTTTGTACTGGAAGCGCAGGAAGATGCGGATGCCGAGGTACTGGAGGCAGAAGAGGACCGAGAGTGCCACCCAGAGGATGGAGGTGAAGAGGCTGCAGCTGAAGTAGAGCAGGAAGCGGATGAAGCCGTACATCCAGCGCGACTTGAGATAGATGTCGAAGTTGTTGTACTTGGTGCGCACCAGGTGGGCGGTGCGGACGGGGCCGCAGGCCGAGTGCAGGCAGGTGGTGTGCGGGCCGTGGAAGGAGCGGACCCGCCGGGGGATGGGGATCACAGGCATCGGGCACCTCCCCAGCGGCAGCCACGCCCCACATATCACACGGGAGCCCTCAGCCAGCCCGGGAAGGACGACAACGAGGAGTCCTGGCTGGAATTCCAGGGAGCGACAGACCTGCGGGGGTGGGAGGAGCTTAAATAGCGCACACTGATAAAGCTGGTAAAACACACACGTGCTGAAGTCAGGAAGCCTGGATTTATTAGCATGTCTAGGGTTTTAAGTTTAATATTTTAATATGCTAACACTCAGCTGGAAAACAGGCAACAAAGTGTGGTGGAGAGTCTTACAGAACAATGGTTAGCAAAGAGAGGCCATGCCTCTAAATTAAAGCTAGTTGAAAGCAAGCTGTAAGCAAAAATGATGGAAACTAATGCTGTGTAAGCAAATATAAGACTATGAATATCTTTCTGATAGAATAAAACAAAGTATAGGAAATAGACATGCTACGTGCTGGGAAATTAAGGAAATATAACTATACTTAAAATATGTAACTGCAAGAATAAGATGAAGAATTGCAACCTGCGTAAGAACAATCTACCAATCATGAGCTAAGCTTTTGCAATATGCATGAGCTTATTAAAAACATAATAAAAGAGCCTTCTGATCTGTCAATAAACAAGCTTTAACACATCACTCCTGGAGTTTTGTGACTTATTCGCTCCCGCCGTCTCCAACAATAAAGAATTAATGGAGAGTTATTTTAGGCCAAAGTTATCTGTGCTTCTAATGTAACAAGAACCTTGTATTTTTGCTTAACTTGCTGAGAATTTCTTTGTTTCAAAGGCAGAGAAGGAAAACACAGTTGTTTCTTTTTTTTCTCCAGCCCCAGCTGGAGAGGCCACACAGAAGAGACTCTACACTTAAACCTGCTTTACAAACCTCAACTTCTTGCTTAAAACAACTTTGGTTTTGCTTCTTTACTTCCAGTTTAAAACTACTTTTTTTTCTTTACTTACAGTTTAAAACAACTTTGTTTTCGCTTCTTTACCTACAGTTTAAAACAACTTTGGTTTTGCTTCTTTACCTACAGTTTAAAACAACTTTGGTTTTGCTTCTTTACTTACAGTTTAAAACAACTTTGTTTTTTTCTTCTTTACCTACAGTTTAAAACAACTTTGGTTTTGCTTCTTTACCTACAGTTTAAAACAACTTTGGTTTTGTTTCTTTACCTACAGTTTAAAACAACTTTGGTTTTGCTTCTTATTTTACTTCTTAATCAAACAGCCACCCTACAACAGTCCAGCCCTGTGAGCAGTGAGATTAATGTGAGAGTAGTAATATTAAAGTATGTATTTGCACTTGGATCATATTTCCTTTAAAAGCCAAAAAAAAAAGGAGTTCTCCAAGTACTTTTGCAAGCGAATTCCAGATTTCTGCTCCTTTCCAAACTTGGCAAAGCTTCACCAAACAAACCAACTGAAAATAATGGAAGGTCCTGGAAGAACAATGAGGCAATCATGTTTTTCACACCCCACAGGATGTCCCTCCCCTGCTCAGGCTTCTCCCTGTCACTGCAAGGCCAGGCAGCCTTTCAAAGGCATCCCCCAGTTTATTCCTCCCCTTGGGACCTGCAGAGATAAATGAGATATCTTGATCTTCTGGAGTGTTTAGGATTTATAATCTTAACATCCTTCCACACACCCATTGTTGTTGTGTGAGTGATGAGCAGGAGCCTCTCAGCTGCTCTCTGCTTCACCCCAGGCTCCTGATGTGCCAAATTCCGGGAATTATGAAATGACAATGCACTCATCAGATAATGCTGGAAAACAACAGGCACTTCCCCAACTCCTCACACACCCAGAGCTTTCCTTTGTTGAACCAAAACCCCAACTGCTTTTAAAAGTAAAACTCATTTTAAAGCTACTTCCAGAGTTTTTTAGTTTCATTACTGGCACAATTAATCACAGTGACAGAGCTGCAGGAAACTGTGCTTTGATATCAAAACCCTTCCCTGACACAACGTGCATCACTGGGGAAGACTCTGTGCTGCTTTCCTGCCTCAAATTCCATGGAAATGGGAACTGCAGCTCTGATCTGTCCTGCTCAGCCCCAGGTCCTAATTCCTTTTTGCTGTTAGAAGAAATTTGAGGCTCTGCATGGATCAGGGACTAATAAAAAGGA
Source organism: Platyrinchus mystaceus (assembly GCA_035041135.1). NCBI lineage: Eukaryota > Metazoa > Chordata > Aves > Passeriformes > Tyrannidae > Platyrinchus > Platyrinchus mystaceus. The sequence continues at coordinate 2,416,230 of JAWWLV010000040.1, forward strand.
GTAAGGGTTAATTTAGGATTTAAGGAATTTAGGAAACGTAAATTTAGGGCTCTTCTCCACTGCCAAAGACACCCTCATAATTTCAGGTGCCTCCTGCCTGCAGAAAGGAAACACCAGGCAGCTCAGAAACGTGGATTTTGCAAGACACAGAAATTGCTCAGACACTGAACCAACACAGCTTAAAAAACCCCCCAGCTCTGTGCCTGGAGCAGCTGACCCCACACACATCCCACGTGATGCTGCTCAGTGTTTGCTTTCAGGGAGAATTTCAGGACTAAATTAGCAAGACAGCTCAAAAATCAGGCACTCTGGGACCAGAGCATTCAGTTTTTACCAGTGCAGCCTCTCCTTTGCAACTTCTTTCACCAGGACACAAAGTTTTCCCAGCAAACTCTGACACAGCCACAGCCACAGGCAGCACCTTGTTCCCATTTCCCCTGCTCAGCCTTTGGGAGGTTTGTGGGATAAACTCAAATATCAACACTGGAACAGCCACAAGCAGAGGGATATTGTGAAAATAGAATAAATTCAGTGAGTTATTACATGGTAAGGGTGCTGCCATCCACTCAGCAGGTCTGGATTCCACTGCTGTGCCAGGACACCACGGAATTCTTGTAATAAAACAGGGAAGTTTTCCTGTGACACCTTCTAGGAAGAGTGACAGACACTGCAAAGGTGCTTCATAGACTCACAACACTCTGCACAGGAGTTGATCTGAAAGACAAAATGACAGAGTTAAGCTTCAATTTGCTCATTAGGAAGTTTAGAATTACAAGGCCCCTCCTCAAGAGTGAGGTTTTAATCCCAAAAAGGCTCTAGAAAGAATCCCACACTCAATAAAATAAGGATTCCAGCTGACTGATTCGGGCTGGACAGAATCAGTGAGCTGGAATTCACTGCCAGGACAGAGAAAATCATAAAGAACTGTGCTGGTCACCTTCTCCTGTCACAGATTGTTCATCCAGAGAACAAACACAGCCAACACTTCCCAAACTGAACGTGGAACAGCAGATCCTTCCCTGGGAGGGTGGGGAGGCCCTGGCACAGGTTGCCCAGAGAAGCTGTGGCTGCCCCTGGATCCCTGGAAG
>JAWWLV010000040.1:2418658-2443573 GCA_035041135.1 Platyrinchus mystaceus
TAGGTCACCCCAAACCGACTCTTCTCCAGGCTGAACAATCCCAATTTTCTGTCTTTCCTTGCCCAGCTGCTCAGGGCGTAGTTCCAAACTCATTACCTCTGGCTTACCTGAGGCATTATATGAAGTTATTCCCTCTTGTCCTGTCACTAAAAGCCCTGATAAATAGTCCCTCTCCGTTTTTCTTGTAGCTCCTTCAGGCACTGGAAGGCCACAATTAGGTCACCTTGAAGCTTCTCCAGTCCCAATCCCAACTCTCCCATCCTTTCCTCCCATCCTTTCTTCCACAGAGCTGCTCCATCCCTCTGGTCATCCTGGTGCCTCCTCTGGACTCGCTCCAACAGCTCTATGCCAAAGTCCAGGGAAGGGAAGGGAGCTGGGAAGGGGCTGGAGCAGCAGGAGGGGCTGAGGGAGCTGGGAGGGCTCAGCCTGGAGAAAAGGAGGCTCAGGGGGGACCTTCTGGCTCTGGAATTCCCTGACAGGAGGGGGGAATCCATGGAGGGTCGGACTCTGCTTCCAGGGAACAAGGGACAGGATGGGAGGAAACGGCCTCAGGCTGTGCCAGGGGAGGGTCAGGTTGGATATCAGGAGGAATTTCTTCATGAAAAGGGTGCTCAGACATTGGAAGGGCTGCCCAGGGAGGTGGTGGAGTCCCCATCCCTGCAGGAGTTTTAAGGAAAGGCTGGACGTGGCAACTCAGAGCTGTGAATCTGGTTGACAAGGTGGCGATGGGTCAAATCACAAATGCAGGAGACCCAGATGTCCTGGGAGGTCACAAAGATCTCCAAAAGTTCCTGAAAAACAAACAGGTGGACAAAAATTCAAAACAATACATAGAGAAGGAAAAAAAAAAACAAACCCAAACCCAACAAACCACATCCTCCCTGCTGCTCTGCCTTAGATTCAATTTGGAATTACTTTCCATAAGGGAAAGGATACACAGCTCTGTTGTTGGCTCCCTGCCCCACTTGCAGTCTGGGCAGTGCCACGGTGGAAAAACATTAAATAATAATAACTCAGGCCATCTGCCACAGCTCAGAGCTGCTGCCCTGCACCGGAGTCAGGGCACGAGGCCAAACACATCCCTGCTGCCTCCCTGCTCCCCCTGCCCTGCAGAGCAGTTTGGTCCTGAAACACAGGGAACAGCCTGAGGTGCAGGATGTACATCCAGGGGGAATTCTGGGCAAGGCAATCATTGGGAAATTGGTTCTGATGTGAAAGAGTGGAGCTGGAGAGTTTTCCCAGTAGCCTGGGACTGGGAAGATCTGTTTGTTGACTAAGTTAAGCAGGAGAGCCACATTCCAATTATTTCCCTCTGCCATTCCCTGGGACTGGAGCCACAGCCCAGAGATGGGAATTTCAGCCCAAGCAACAACAACACTTGTGAAGGTTCTTTGCTTTTCCAGCTTTGCCTTGGAGATGCTGCTGAATGCAAGTGTGACAAAGGGGGTTTCTGCTGTCCTGCAGGAACCCCTTGGGTGGGAAAGGGCTTTCCTGCCCTCCAGAAAAACCCAGGGAGCTCCACTGGACACCCTACACTGGTGCTCAGACTGAGTCCAGGTTGACCTTCAGCTCCAGGCCGCGTTGGAGAGGCCTTGGAGCACCCTGGTCTAGTGGAAGGTGGTGCAATGAGATGAGCTTTAAGATCCCTTCCAACCCAAACCATTCCACGGTTCTACAACAAAAAAAAAATCAGGGCAGCCCTATTCCATTTTCTGCCTGGCGTGTTTTGACCTCTGTGCTGCTGAAACACAGTGTGAGTGTCCAGAAACAACAACCTGTCCTCGGGCTGGGCACGAATTGCAGCTTTGACATTCAGAGAGATCAGCTCCAGGGGGAGGGGACCCGCCGGGGATCCACCCACAGCTCTCCGGGCTGTATTTCTTCCCCGTGCTAATTTTCCTAAAGACACAACTCATATTCCTGTTGATTGAACAGTTTTTGTGTTGACAGCTCTGAAGATTTGTGGTGGAACTTATCACCAGCCCCGAGAAGGGGCCATTAGTCCCCGTCAGAGGGGCCGGCGAGGGCTGGGATGTTTTATGGCGCCCTCCGAAGACAAACACGCACATTTATATGTCACTTGTTGCCATATAAATGCTAACTTGTACTTCTTTCAAAACTTTTAATGAATTGTGCACATTTCTCAAGATTTATAGCGAGAGCCCAGCGGCTCAAAATATTGCTTGAAACGTATTTGTCACTTTGGCAACAGAACAAAAAAAAAAATCTGGGAGATATTGCATTCAGAAATAAATCATAAATATGTGAGTCTTAAAAGAGTTTATTTCGGTCATTAATAGCTGATGCCCCCCCCTCGCCAGCGCAGGATTTAAAGTTAAATTATGCAAAATCAAAAACAAACCTTATAATACTTAATCAAACATGCATAAAACTGTCAGGGCCAAATAAATTCTCTCAATTAACTTGCTTCAGATTGTGATTGCATTTACTAATTTAATCAACACTAGAATAATTTGGAGGCCGGGTGATGATGAATGGCCGCGGTGCTGCACGTGAAGGGCCGCTGAGGTGGTTGTGCTGAGAGAGGGATGCAAGAGATGCCTCCGAGGCTGAGGGCAAAAAAAAGTTGCCACTGAGTCATCACAGTTGTTTTATAACAGAAACATCTTTTTATTCCCATTTGGAGGGGGATTTTTTCCAGCAAAGGCCTGTCATGGACAGACCTTGTCTGGATGGATGAGCTCAGTGTGAGCCCACAGAATCAGTGTCACTTCAGCCTGAGATGAGCAAAGGAGCCAAACCTGAGGGCACATTCCCTGCACATTTTTGATGGTTTTGTGGATTTGATCTGTTCCTGGGAACTGTGGCCTCAGTCTGCCCGGCTTTCACCTCAGCCAGGTCATTGAGCTGTGGTAACAACCCTGTAACATCGAGATGTCCTTTAGCTCAGTCCTTTTGCACTTTGAATGGATCTGCACTCACAATAAAACGGACCCAACCCCTGCCTAGAAAAGCTTTCAATACTATTACTCTTGGAGAGCTGAACGTGGCATTTCTGCAGGCATAAGCAGGGTTTTATGGAGAGCTTCTCATTTACAGGGTCGTGGGAAGGAGGCTGTAAGGTAAATTCAACCCTATAAAATACCTGGACCTCGGAAAATAAGACCCTTATTTGGTCTTTAACCTTTCTACACCTGTTTTACAAAAAATAACAGTGTCCATGTAGCTGCTGCGGGAATGAACTCGTTGCAACACTCTCCCTCTCTCTCTTTTTCTCTCTCTCACTGCAAAATATACTTTCCACAGGCTAACTGACCATTTTGGTGGCTTTTTATTTCAAATGGGGGTTGTGCTCTCTAAATGTCTGGCACCCAGCACTATTTTGTCCCCAGCAGAAATCGGTAAATAAAAACCAATGTGCTGAAAAGTGCATCCAGAAAAACAGCCACCAAGTTTCCTTGGGTGACCCAGAAACAAGCACTTCCACAGCAATTCTGTAGCCATATAAACAGACACAATTCTTAGGGGTTTCAAGATAATAAATGTGTTGACATGGTATTTTTCAAGCGTTCACTGCTGCCCTCCAGTCGTATCCAAAAGCACCATTCGAAACCAATGGGTTTTACTGAGCCAGAAATATAACAAATCAAGGAATTCATTCTTTCCTTTTCCTTAAAGGAGATTTAGGATGGAGTTTGCCCCTTAAATTTTAAATGTAATTGATCTAAAGTGCAAAAGCTTGTGAAACAATTTTTTCCTCATTACTCCTTTCCAGGCCCCGTCTCGCGGCCGAAACGTCGGCTTTAATCAGCTCGGGGAGATTTGCACGTGGTAAATAATAATGCAGCCTATTAGACTAATCAAATAAAAATATATGTAGCAGAAAGTGGAACTAATTCCCAGTTCTGCAGCATTTCAGATGCAGGGAACACCAAACCCTGCAAAGCTGGGGAGCAGCAGTGCCAGGCACACACGAGGTGCCAGCGCAGATGGTCGGGCTGCAGAGCTCGGAGTTGTTTCCATATCCCTGCAGGAATCCTCCCTCCTGTAATATTTTTATGGATATATATTTTACAGGTGACTGGCGAAATATAAAACCAGAGCAGTCTGCAGTTTCTAAAGAAATAAATGATTGGTGTGAGGCTTGGTGAGACAGTAATGTTTGATGTATTCCAGCTACGTGACACATCAACATGCTTTGGGGCATAATAATCTGCTGCCAGCCCTCACTGCACTGAAAACCAGGCAAGCCTGGGGGATGCTCGAGGGGCTGGAGGGCTCTGTCCTCAAAACTGCTTCCTCCCTGCTCCAGGAATCAGGATAGGAAGTGAAAGCCCAGTGCCAGTGTGGGTGGGATCCCAGTGAACCACAGAAGCTTGATGTTCATAGAAAAATGTGTGTTGTCCTATGGCAGGGATGCTTTACCCCAAAAGACAGAGCCTCACTTAGCCCAGCCATTCCCTCACCTCTGGAGAATGGGAAGGCAGTTATTTTAAAGGTGCTGGAGTCATGGAAAGATTCCTGCTGAACCTCCAGGGGCTGGAGCAGGAGCCAGCTGCACACATATGGTGAGTGAGTAACTGTCTCTAAAACAAATGAAAATAGATTCGGGTGCTCTGCCAGGGACAGAACTCCTGCCAAGCCTTGTTGCTGCATCATGTTGGCGAGTCCCGATCTGGCTGATGTCAGAAACTGCCTATTATGCAGAAAACTCTCGAGGAGAAGTGTCATTACTGCCTTCTGTTCCTTTGTAGGCTGGGTCTAATGTAAGCACGAGGCAGTAAACCAGACCCAATCCATCCCTGCCTTGGTGGGCAGGATCATGAAGCCTCCCAGCTCCTCTGGCTCTGCCAAGTGCTTCTCAGAGAGTGGTATTTCAGGGCAAAGTAACATCTTTCCTCTGGGAATCTTAGTTCCCTGGTTTTCCATTCATTAAAACTATATCTCAGGTCCTCCTTGTGTGGATCCATCAGGATCCTCCTGTGTGGATGAGACCTATCTGTTTTGGGGGGCATTTTAGCCACAGCAACCTGCCCCTGGGTCAGCAGCAGAGCTGGACCAAGTCTTGTCTCTGGCATTTCCAGTACCCCATCCCTACTTTCCGAGGTGTTTGAACCCCCAGGAGGTTGCTCAGCCCCACACCAGCCTATGTCTTAGGCATCATTCTAGAATCCAGAGCATCAGTCAGTGCTGAGCATCTGCGTGCTGGGAATAGCTGTGACTGTCAGTACTAAGAGGTCCACTTGGCCAGGAATCCAAAATACCAGGTGCTTCTCGATAGGATGCTCAAAATCCATCTAGAATATTTTAAGGTAAATTATCATCGAGTTCTTTTTCAATTATCACTATTATTTGTTTGAAACCAGCCTGGAGGAGCAGGTGAGCCCCTCCCCAACCAAACCCCCCGCGTATCCTTCCTATCTGGGGCAGCACATTGCGAAGGTCAGCCCCGATGCCCGGCAGCCCCCGAGGGTCCCGGTGGCGTGGGCAGCCCCCGAGGGTCCCCGCGGCGTGGGCCAGAGCTGGGCTGTGCCTGCGGCCGCATCCCACGTGGCGGTGCTCCTGCCCCAGGGATGCTGCGGCTGCTGCGCCGCAGCCGGGAGGGGGCAGCGGGACGGGGAAAAGCGGCTCCAGAGCATTGCAAGCTTGGAATTCAGCGCTACACCTCTCGCTGTGAACCACGCACGACCCCCCTGCCTCGGTCCGGGGTGGTGGGTGCTCTGTCCTGTCCCACCTGATGTATCCAAGATGCGGGATGGGAATGCGGTGCCTGCGGGAAGGACCCTCAGTGGGAACCCTCTGTATCATCCGTGACCCTGAGGCATCTCCACCTCTGCTTTTGGGGGACAAACTGCACCTCTTGTCCCTTTTGCTAAGAGGAATTTTGTCCCTGTGTTCCCAGGGGAATCGGCACTGGCAGCCCAAGGGGTGTGACAAAAGTTTGGCTTGAATTTAGAAAAATGCTTTGCCGACAGTTTGAGAGAAAATTCTGGTGCTCAAAACCAGCCTGGAATCTTTTGGACACTGATTATGCTTGGGCTGTGTAGTGCAAAGGAGAAAATGACTTCCCAGCATCAAAACAGCAGCAAAATCCATATCAATAAAAATGATCAAGAAAAAAGGAACAAAGGATTTATAAGACAACTGTCTTCAAATATTTCAATATCTAATAACAGTGTCTTTTCAAACTGGGGGAAATCGTTGCAAGGAAACAAAGCTTTCGGTGTAAATCACAACACTTCCCCTGTCCTTATAAATAAAAAATAATAATATAAAATAAAAGCATAAATAAAAACAGTATTCTTCATTCAGGAAGCACGGGAATGAGAACATTGCTCCCAAAAATGCCACACTTCAGGTCACCAAAGGGACGTTATTTTGCTGGAGTGTCCCTGCAGTTCCCTGCCCAGGGAGCAGAGCAGGGTGAATCCTGCTCCTTGCTCCCTAACTTTCCAGAATTCACTTCCAGCCTGTAACTTCCTGGTGCAACATTTTGCAAGGAAGAACACGAAGGAGACAAAAACCCAAAGCCCTCATCAATCACAGCCCGGCTCCTGGTACAATTAGCAAGTTCTATTATCTTAAGAATGACACTTGTAGCACGGAGCAAAGCCAGGCGCTCCCAATATTCTAATTCTGCCTGGAAAAAAAGGGAAGGTTTGAATTGCATTAGCATTGCATTAGATTCCCATGACTTTTTATATCAGCACTTGTGAGTTATTTATGAATTCATTTATTTACAAGGACAGCCCTTTCTGCATTCAGTTGCCATGGTTGCTTTAACTCCTGTATCCTATTAATTCTGGATGTTATGAAATAAATATAGATCAGACAATCATTGTGTGGTGGCAGGGTTGGGTTTTCTTTTTTATTATTCTTATTTTACTGTTTGATTCCCTGTGTCCTGGCCAGAAAGGCTTTAACACCCAACATCTCTCCAGAGTATCCACTGCCAGCTGGCTGGGGAGGTGGAGTTGAGGCACTTCCCAGAGCTCTTCCCCCTGCCAATCCTTTCTGGCACAGAGATGCAACCAGGGCTGGGGGAAACGTGGCAGCTGATTCCTGAACTGAGCCACCACTTCAGTCTGAGGCAGCAAGTGAAGAGCAGAGCTGAGAGCAAAAAGGGAATTCGGGAAGGCAAAGTGCCAGCCCCTCTGGGAGGCATAAGGAGAGACTTCATGGGAAAAGGGAGAGAGCTTTGAGGCTGCTATTCCAGCCAGGACCAGCCCTCAGCCCCTCTGGGAATGTCCCGGGAGGCTCCAGGATCTGCCTGGCCAAGGAGCTCATGGTTTGTCCCTCGGAGCAGGCAAAGCTGCTGTTTAGAGGGAAGGATGGTGCTGGAGCCAGGATCCCAAAGCCAACATGCTGGAAGTGTTTTGTAATAGAATTCCACAAGAAAATTAAATCAATTACCCAGTCTAATAAAGCTCTCAAGGTTTTTAATTAAACTAAGTTTTAATTAACGCAGCAGGAGCCTGTGCTCTTTTGATATTCTGCCTCAGACCCCAGAGGATTGTGACTCCTTTTTGTAATTTCCACGGGCTGGATCAATCACTGAGTCACAAAAATGTGAGAACTGTGTCAGTTTTATGGGGTGAAACACTGGACATCAGCCTGGAAACTCCAGCAGCTCCAGGCTGGGAGAGGTGTTAAACCTGGGGACACCTTTCCTGCCACCAGAAATCGGCCTGAGCTGGGAAAAGTCCTCTCCCAGGCAAAACTCCTGCCATCTAATCCAGGAGGCTGCTGTTAGTGGGAAGTTCTACGAGCTCAATAATCCCCCTGTGCCACACCAGAGCTGGTAGTTTTGCCTCCTACAGAACATTCCCCCCCTCTTCCCTCAGCAGCACCAATCCAGGAGCCAGGCAGGAGAACTGCAGGCAAGCCAGACCCACATCTTCCAACCTGGACATCTTGTAAGTGGCCCCAGAATGTTCTGTCTCTATTTTAGTCTTGTTTTGCACACAATATGCCCAAAACATGCTTTATTTCTTAAGGAGATAAGGATCTTTATGTAACCCATTTTTCCTTAACGCTAAGTCCTTTGTCAGGATTAAAGAATCCTAAAACATCTGTACGGGCTTGGGTGGCAGATGTATAGAGCAAGCAGCCTAAAATAACATGGAATATTAACCTACTAAATGAGGTATTAAAAAAAATAAAATAAAAGGACCCTCTTGCATTCTTAGTTACAGCCAATTCCTGACCCTGGCTGCCACGGTGCAGGTGGACAACAGCAGTGTGTCATCCACAGGGATTTCCATCTGGATGGTCCAAGGATTTTTATCTGATGCCAGATCTCAACTTTGCCAGTCTCAGCCATGCTGGAGGGGCAGAGATGTCACACATGGTGTGTCAGATCCACCTGAACTGCCCCAGGATTGCATCCATCCCTCGGGAAAGTCAGAGCAGCCAGCCCAAGGCAGGCAGTGAACACCTTTGGACAGCAGCAACTCCTTTTAAGTTAAAAGGAGTTTAACTTAAAAATCGTGTGTGAGAAAGAGCTGCTTACACGAGTTTCCTAAAATCAGCAATGAAGAGCAAACACAGCAGGGAGAAGACAAGAACCTCCCATGTTCGTAGTGAAAACACACTGAAGGACTGAAAATAGCACAGAAAAAGTGTCTGTGACAGCCAACAGGGAGGGAGTTGGGAAGCACTGAGGAATATTAACTCAGCTTCCAGCCTGGAAGTTACTGTGACCTGGCTGGGGCTGTTCAGGGTTTATATCCTGCCCCTGGTGTGTTGTGTTTCTTCCCCCTTCACTTTTACAGAGCACTGCAGGGAGCAGCTCTTCTGACTAAAAAAATTGTCCTTCCATTAAGAGTTCATGAAAAGTGCATTTGCTTACAGAAGTCAGTGAGGAAGAGAGGGGAGAGGAGACCAAGAGAATCCTGCCTCCAGCTTTGCCCTGGCAACACCATGGTGGTGGGAACCATTATCCTTGTGCTGTTACTGGACACCACTGTCCCCAGCTGGGCTGGCAGGGAGCCCCTCTGCAGTGCTGCTGGTCCAAGAGGCTCAGCAGCAGTGCCCAAGAAAGGCTGGGAGCTGTGGGAAGCACATGAACTGCCCCAGCTCCCCCTGCTCCTGCTGATCTGACAGCTCCATGGGTGCTCCTTGGCTTTAAGAGCTCGGCATGGATGGATGGACACAGGGTGTGTGGGTGGGTGGATGGATGGCTGGCTCAGAGCACTCAGTGACTGCCCTGCCAATACCTTTGATCAAACCTGGCGCAGTTAAAAGTCTCTGGAGTGGGTCAGAAATCACCTGCAGTGCCTTGGCCAGTTAGAGCCCAGTGTTAGCAGCCTCTCCCATCCTCATCTCCCAGCCCATTTCCAGCAATCCATAGAGGTCCCCATCAGTCCTGGCCACAGCCAGCTCCCTCCCAGCCAGCCAGCCAAGGCCATTAGTGTGATTACTGGAGGTCATGAAGTTCAAACCAAAATGTCAATTTTCATTTGGAAGAATGGTCCCATTTTAGGAGCAAAGGGAATTTTTTTTCTCCCTCAAAGAGACCCCGACTGTGAAATCATTGCTCCCCAAAGACTTGCAAATTCCTGGCCAGCAAAAGGTGCCAATAGCTGCTGGAGCCAATAAAAAGATTAACAAGGGTCACTAGTGCTTTCCTCTTCCCCTGCACTCAAAGGCTCTGGGGCCTATTTGGAAGATATTAACCATTGCCTTTACCTTCTGCACGTTCATCACCGGATTTGGGGGCTTTATGGATTTATTGACAAGGACATTGCCATTAATCTTACCCCCAGAATGCCAGCCTGGGAGTCAGTCACTCAGGTTACATCACCCCTGCAGACAGGAGTGTTTGGCCAGGGAAGTTTTAAAAGGAAGATTGAAATGAGGCAAAGCAGGTGGTGGGTGAAGCCAAGCGCTGCTCCACAGGGCCCGGGGACAGCGAGGGTGTCCTGCAGCAGCCTCTGCCAGTGTGTGACAGCAAAGACCTGACCCTGGGGAGGCAGCTGAGCCCTGCTCATTGATTCAGCAGGGTCAGGATGACCCCTCTGTGCTCCAGGGTTAATGATCCACATCCAGGGGTGATTTGGGGGAGTGGAGAGACAGCGGGAAGGTGGGTGCTGACCCCACTTGGAGTGTGCCGGGCAGGGGTGGAACCGTGAGGTCACTTGAAATTTTGGATGCCTCCTTTCTGGAGAAACCCAAAACAGCTCCAGAAGGCCTCACTCCCATCAGGCTGCTGGGAAGCCTGGCTGGGCTGGTGGCACTGTGGGGTGGCACAGGGCAGGGCTGGGTGGGCTCCTGCCCACCTAGGAGGTGTCACGCTTTTAAAGGGATTTTTTTTTCTTCTATGTCATTGTGTTAAATAATTAAGTCTGCTCCATCTTTACCTACTGACAATGTGGCACTTAATTAAGTGGTTTAATTAGAAGCTGGCAGCTTTAATTAAGTTTAGGACTGTGGAGGTGACTGGGAGCCTCCAGCCAAGTCACAGAGCCTTTCCCTGGGGGAGTGATGTGGTCTGTTGGAGAGGGAGAAACCTTCACTCCCTTGTCCATCGTCCTTAGTCATGCCAGGGAGAGAACCACCATCCCACTGCATCCCCCAACCATCTCCCAGCCTGTGAGGGGCTGGGTGGTTTGGGCACCCTTTGCTCAGACATTTAGGAGACTCCCTGGGACCATGGAACAGGATAGAGCTGTGAAGGATATGGCCAGAGGATGGGTGGGCTCAGCAGGAGGGGGGTGTTGGGAGCCACAGGCTTTGCCCACTGTGGCTAAACTTGCTGAAAACCTGGGATGTGAGGCTGTGAGCAGGACAGACATCACAGGGTGAAGGCTGCAGTGGGCTCAGGAGCAGCATCTGCAATTCTACACCATGCACGGGGCTGTCTAAAAGATGTATTGCTTTTTAATAATGTAAATATGTAAATATTACCGAGGTGCCATTAATCCTCATTGCCTCAACATGATACCACTCTTAAGAACAAATGTAATAAGATATTATTAATATGCAAAGTAATAGTGCATTAACCTGACTAACACCAATAAATTGCAGAGCTTAGCACAAAGTGAGAGGTTGCTCAGGGAGCAGACTGAACCCCCCTTGCCTTGGGCCACCTCCAGCAGCACCCTGGGCTCTGCACTCCAGAGGAATCCTGGTTTTCCCTGGAGGATCCACTGCCTGGGGAACTCAGGGACATACAGGGATTACAAACTGGAATGAGTGTCCCAATGTCCATCTGCCAGGCTGTCCATTTGCTTGTTTGCTGTCACCTCTCCCTGGCCCTTGGCAGGGCAGCTTTTGAGTGGGAACAGAGGGAGAACACACAGCAGATCAAAAGGAGCAGGGGAAGCCATAAAGTCTGAATTTAGGGTTTGAAAATGAAATTATTCTGTGCAAATGGCTGCTCCAGTTCAAATCAGCCCTGCCTTGTAAATCCTGCTCATCCCTCTCACGAGGGAAACCCGGTGAAACAGCCAATATTTCAGCAGCACAGACTCCTGGAGACCTTCACCTCTCGGTGTCCTCTGAGCCCCACACCCAGGCAGGGGCCTGGAGAGCAATTCAGGCACACACACAGCCATGGTTTATGCAAAAATTAACCTGTTGCCCTTACTTGGGTCAAAGTAATTCTGTTTAATTTGGTAATCTGGGCCCTTTATCATTAATGGGTCCTTGGGGGGGTGGGGGTCAGAGCATCTCTTTTTTGGCTGAAGAGAGCAGCAGAGATTACTGTTAATATTCAGGCTGTTCAATAGAGCAGAAAGACCTTTTGCTATTGACAGCACTGCTGGTTTTCACCTCATTGGTGAATGGAAATTGCCAAATTAATCTCTCATTAGATCTGAAATTAATCTTCAATTTACTGATTAATGAACCTCAGAACCACAGATTTACCTGGGTAGAGTATATTGAGAAATTGTACACAGTAGTTCTCTGCAAATAATCAAGACAGTATCCAAGCAAAGGAGTAAAACTTGGTTGTGCTCAGTTCCTCTCTGTGGAAGAATGAAGTGCCACACAGAAAAATCATCAGGCAGAAGGCTGATTTTTTTTTTTCCCCAGAGAATTAATGAACCATGGAACTCACTGCTGGAGGATCTGTGCAAGTATGGCCAGGAAGGAGCTAAAAGACTATGCAAATTTATGCACTATGTGTCTGTCTCCTGCTTTTGACCCAGGAGGTCTCTGGTCAGCAGGTTGCTGAAGGCTGAAGTATCAATTAAACCACTCCAAGCTCACATGGACAAGGCTTTAGGCCAACCAGAAGAGCTCCAGTTTATTTGCCTGAGATGTTTCTGTCTCTGCCTCTCACCAATGCCCTCCCTGCACGTTCTGCCAGAGCCACCAGTGCTCCACTTGCTCCTCTTCCTCAGCCAACTGGAGCAGCCGGGTGGAGTTCACTGTGAACAACTTCGCTTCCCTCTCCAGAAGGTGAACCTTCCCTTTCCTCCCAGGGTCTCTTTTATGCATCATCATTTTCAGGAGGCCCTATTGTACTGGAAATCTGTTTGCCACATGTTAGCTGGAGCTCATCTGCTCAGCTCCTTGGTTAAATATTCATGGGGAGGCAGCTATTAAACGAGGGGCGAGAACTCGGGTTACACAGCGGAGATGAGAAGGGTGTGCTGGCACAGGACAGCGACTCCATATCAAGTTAAAAAACCCTGGTGGAAGTGACTTATCCCACATAGGGCCTGGGCATGGAGAGGCAGGAAAAAAAGTCCCAATCACATTGTGCTGCTGAAATGCATTTGTTACATCAGTGTCACCAGTAAAGTGGCACATTGGGCAAACTGGAAGCAGGAAAGTGTCCCGTGTGAGGTTGTGGCTGTTAAAGAAGTGAGAGGGGACTTTCAAACGGGTTGAGCTTTTAATGGGGAAAGAAAGATGAAGTGTCTTTGCATGGTATGTGGCCATGACCACATGCACAGGGCAAGGAGGTGGGTTGGATAGGGAATAGCATCAAACCTGCTGTTCCAGTCCAAAACAGCACCTCAAGTGGTGCTGCAGGGAAGAGGTGATGCTTGAGCAGGGCAGGCTGGGGAGCAGCACTGGCTGGGGACAGGACAGTGGCCCGTGCCTTTGGAGGAGGGACTGGGGACAGGAAAGTGCTCTGTGACTTTTGGAGGAGGGTGCTTGAGTCAGGACAGGGCCCTGAGCCTTCGGAGGAGGAGGTGGGGACAGACCACCCAGCCAGCTCCTCTCCACCAGCCATTAACTCCCACAGCCTGGGGACAGGAACAACAAGGGCAAAAGGACAAGAGAGCAGAAGTCAGTCTGGGGTGTCAGGTAACCTGTTACCTGAGCTCTGCCTAAAGGTAACTTCCTCATGAATAGCCCACAAGTGCCCATCCGAACAGGGCTGGTAAATTATGCAGCGTGCTGAGCAGATGGCATCGCTGCTGTAACCTGAGCAGCCGCACTACACAAAACACAAAGCCCAGCAATTAACCTTTTCGAAGGTTTCCTCTTGTCCCGGGGATTAAACCTCCTTCAACCCCCCTGCGCTCCACTCCTGCCCGAGAGAAAGGAGTAATCCCCCAAATAAATAAGGCAAATAGGTTTTGATACCTCCAGCAGCCCCGTGAGATCGTCACACGGGCTCCCAGCTCTCCACCCGAATACCAGCAGGTCTGAGGAGGGTGCAGGAGGAGCGAGTGCCTGTGGCACTTCCCCTTCCCAGCTCTGGGAGAGTCCCAGAAGGGTGGGCTAAAGACAGGGGAGAAGTGGATCCTGTTCCCTTTCACTCCACTTTGGTGGCCACACATTGCAGGGGGGAAGGGAAATGAACTTGGACAATGATCTTCCATCTAAAGGCAAAAAGTATTTGCCACATGCAAGGCATTCACCTTGGTGTGTGACAAAAGCCAATATTTTAACTACGATACTTGATCCTCTTCGTAATTAAACTGATTAATTCACAACAATGGAGTCTATATTGCCTAATACTTTTAATTAACAAAGTGTTGTACACATACTGGCAGAGCATTACTGGCATGCTTCCTAGGCAATACACTTAATTCTGTAATAAATTATTAGGACAAATGACTAAGATACATTGCTCCCTGGAAGAGACTGTCAAGAGAGAAGGACTTTGGATTCTTGGTCACTGGCTGGACCATCACGGAGCAGAAGAGTTGCCAGATCCTTTCCTTATTTTCTGTAGTGGACATTCTCTGTCCCTGCTGAGGACACCGGTGCCTTTGCACATGGCAATTCTGCTCCAGACCTCTGAGAATGCCAGGATACTTTCTCCATTGCTTTCCAGGGATGCTGCCTAGAGAAAAGCCAAGATGACAGTTCTTTATCTCAGCACAAAAGGCAAGTGTCCCTAAAAGATGGAATAGTTTGCACCACTTGACCTGGAGGCTTTGCTGGTTTCCCAGATCTGACCTATTCACACGTGGGGATTTTGCCTGCACAAGTTTTTAAGATCTGAACTGTTGCTGCCAAACAGGGTGTTCTTCATTCAGGATCTGCTTCAAAACAGCAATGTAAGGTACGAAAACAAGTCCATAAAATCAGTACACCGAGGTCAGAGAAGGATGAAAGTCAGTTTTACAGTCAGCACAAAGCTTAATGGGATAAAGTCTCTGGACTCCTTAGGGTGCCTGAAGAAGTACAGTGACACAGGCAGCTCCAGCACCTTCAGAGAGAGCTGACTGCAGGTCAGTTTGGGACCTCTGTAGTTTCCTCAGGGTGGACATGCTGGAGCATCTGTCATGTGTCTCACCCAGCCCTTGCCGCACACGTGTCCTGCTGCCGGGCTGTGTGGTTGGAGGGGACGGATCTTTTATGAACGGTCATTAGGTCTGAGAAGGAAACTGTGTCTTGTAAGGTAAGGATATGAAGGTTAATGGAAGGATTCCATGTTTTCCCAGGTTTCTTACAAGTCAGTTAAGAGACAAATACCCCGGGGCCACATGCAAAGCGAAATTCATTCCTGCAGCTTTTATTGGATCACAGTTGAAGAACCTTCACGGTCAGGGGTCATCTGTGTTACTTTAAGACACAATCACTGGGGTCAAGCTAATTAGCACCAGGGATCACATCACAGGCTTTTCCCTTTCCTCTTTGTTTCCAAGTCCTCTCTGACCTCTGGTCAGAGCCTCCCAGTCACCACTCGCCTCCACTTGTCTGTCTGACAGACCCTGGCTCGGCTCTGACACAACTGAAACCTTCAGGTTTCTCCCTCTTTCAGTTCAGTTTGGAACCAGACAGGAGACAATCCACAGCAACTGCATCCCTCTCTCCAAATGGTGCAAGCCATTTGCTGGAGAGACATACAACCATGACCAGTTCTTGGTAAGAGCCCCACAGCAACCGTAGCTGAAGGGTTTTTACCAACTGTGGAAAGCCTGAATTCCTTGCCTGTGTTTGCCCTGGCAGAGATGTTGTTTGCACACTGGCCTAGGGCTGAGCACGTTTCCCTCCCATCCCTGGGCAATGTGGGCCAGCACCACTTCTCCTCTGACTGGCAGATCTGAGCCCATTGTGCTTGGTCAGCACATCACAAAGATGAGTTTCATGCAAAAGCTGAGCCCAGCCCCAGTCTCATAAATTTGTTATGCATTACTTCCAATTAATGTAAATTATTACAGTGACTAAATAATGTCTCTGCCATCAGATAAGGGAATAATCATAATTGAGCCTGAAACTGTCCCAAGGTCCAACAGAATTAACCCTTTCCCCTGACTCCACTGGCCCTGGTGTGAGAGCTGGGTACCAGCCCAGCTCCTTTGGCTGCAACAGCTGAGTCTGCCTGATCCAATGCTCTTATCACCATCCATGAAGTTCTGGACAACACCAGAACTATCACTGTAACTGCATCTGCCCCCCATCTGTCCTTCCACTCACCCTGCTCCAGTGCTTCAAGAGGGAAACACTTGGAGAGCAAGGCAAGATCCCAAGCTGCTACAGCTTAACAGCAAGGCCAGAAGAGTGACCAGATATTTGTTACAACGGGAAAGGATGTGGGTGGAGCAGTGGAAGAAGAGAAATGCACTGTGTTGGGATATCTGCCCAGAGAGGCCAGGATTTCACCTGGCTGAGGAGGGCCACGTCCTGTATTTCCCACTCTCCAAGGCACAGAACCAATCCAAGCTGGCCACTTTCTCCCAGGGAATCTCTGTCTCTGGTGTGTGCAACAAGCCCTCTCCCTGTGGACACGGAGTTCAGGGTGGGCACAGAGCATTGCCTGGGAAAGGCAAACATGGAAAACACAGTGCTGTCTCTGAGGCAGATTTAATGTGGGCTCTTTTTGGGGGGTCTGTGGTCAGAATGCCCCAGGCAGGGAGCTTATGCTCATCAGAAATGCCTCCAAGTGTCTGTGCTGCTGACACCTGGAGGGACCCTGGTGTGTTTTCAAGGCAGAGGTGATCACCAATGTTTGCAGTAATTCCTGGGCTCAGATTAAATGGAATAAAGGCACGAGTTCAGAGCAATAAATAAATGGCCCTCTCACTGCCTCAATGTGCTCCTCACGGATTCGTTCTCAAGCTTTCCCGCATCGTCCTCCTCTCCTTGCTTGTGCCCAGCTCCTTGTGGTACCTGCTTTACCTTGGCAGAGCAGCCCACAAATCATAGTGACACACCAATCAAGAGATCTGGAAATTTTTACACCACTCTGCCTCTTGAAAGATGAGTCACCTTCTGCACCACATTCCTGGGCACCCAGATAAATCTGTCACAAACTTCTCCTTCCCTCAAGGTGCAAAATCCTCTGCCTTTTTCAGTAGAGCTGCATTTCCTCTTTTTAAGCTCCTCTTTTCTTGCCCCAACACACATTCACACCCCTCAGCCATCTCAGTATATTTCTCCCTTTGTTCCTGTTTCACTGACAACTTCATCCTAATAGTCTCCTCAAAGGAATGATGAATGCATAAGCTGCATATTGATCACTGCAGTGATTGATTACTGGATCTCTTTGACAGATGAGCCTACTAAGGTAGTTGCCAATATGGAGGTATGGATGGCAGGGCCCCCTTGTACAACAGTCTAATGGTATCTGACCTGATAGGGCAGAAAGGCAACTCCCTCATTTCAGCAGGAAAAAAGGCCTCTTTATACTCTTTATAAAATAATTCATAGGAAACTTAAAACACTCAGACACAGAGAGATTGCAAATGGGGAAATATGATGGATTATGGGTTGAAAGGAGCCGACTTCTGGAAGCTAAATTGATCCCCAGGAAAATGTTTTTGTCTGCTGTGAAAAATGGGCAATATCTCAGCAGCTCTGGAGGGCTATAATCTGGAAAATAATTTGCTTTTGATTTCCTTTAGTTTCATGCAGCTTTTTTTTTTTTTAAGTTGGTTCCTTGCAGGCTTTGTTGCTCAGCTGGGAGAATCAGTGCTGGAACAGGCGAGGGATTAGCCTTGCTGACAAATACAGGCTGATCCTTACTTATGGTTATAAAGCCCTCACCCCTCCCAGTGTCACTTATTCCACGGGAGATGTTACAGCCCCTGCAAGAAATGCTCTGCCTACCGAAAAAAACCAAAGCCAAGCACGAGAGAACTTGGAGAATCTCTGTCCATCATCCTGCAGAGCCCTGCAACCAACTGATGTAAATGGGACACACACACACACTCCTTCTCTAAATGTTCTGGGTTGCTTGTGTATCCCACTAACAATTAGGAATATAATGCACAAGGCTGGCTCTGTCCCCTCACCCTCTGCATATGATCCTGGAAAATGGGAATCACATTTTTGGGAGCACTGTAGCTCCCCTGAGCATAGGAGAGGTGCTGGGTCTGTACCTCACCCCCCTCCAAGCAGCTCCACTGCAGGGCTTCAGCTCCTTCTCAGCAGTGCAGGGCAAATCAAGGAGCAAATTCACTTTTCCAACACCTCAACTCAACCCACTTAGTGACTTTACACCACCCTGGTGCGTTGCTCCTCGGTGAGGCAGCTGTGGCACCACCCCTGTTTGTGGACAGGGAATCACAGAATCAGGGTTCTAATCAGGAAATTGGGAAACTGAGGCTTGGAAAAGTAATAAGTAACCTCAGGTCACAAGAGTTTGAGTGGGGCTGACTCTGGGCTCACAAAGCCAGTGGAAATCAGAGCTGGGGGCAAAATTCAGTTTATTTACTGCTTCTGCCCCTCACCAGGGTGTCCTGCCTGCCTAGTTTAGGGTCTGGCAAGAGAGAGAACGTAGGGTTGGGCAGTAAAACACATTTAGAAGCCTCCCTTCAGAAGAGGAGCTTCTCTTGTTCCTATTTTTTATTCAGCTTCCCGCTTCTACTGCTAATAACGAGAAATGTTTTGGCAACAAGCAGAAGAGTTTTCTCCGAGTTCAAAGTGCTAAGAATAAAATTTATAGGAATAGTTACAGCCCCTCAGTGCCTGGAAATTCCTTGGCAGTAGGCTTTTGCTCCAGAGAAATATTGAATCAATGGTGTGCTAACAGCTCAGGAGCCTATTACAATAACAGGCATACCTTGAGCCCAGACAATCAATAACTCAGCAGGATGCAGCGACCAGAAAACAACAACAAATTAGTTACATTTCCATAGACTATACATTTGGTGAGTAATAATCTGTAAGTGGAAATGAACCCAGCCTGGGGAGACCACGGAGCCAAATGGAGATCTTTTATTCATGGCTTCAAGTATTCACAGAGCAGGATGTTTGGGGAGGGCTTCAACCTCCTAAATATACACGTGCATGTTTGACTTTACACGTATTCCTGCCAAGCCCAGTCACTTTATTGCCCACAGGGCTTCTGTTTGCAAAGGTTTTCCAGTATAAGACAGCATAAAGGACCAATAGTGAGAGACTGTCAGGTTTAAATTTAATGTATCTTATCATTTGTACATTCCTACTTTGAGGTATGGCCAGAGATGCCCTTTGCCTATCTGTAAATACAGTCCAGAGGTCAAATCTTTCTCAGTTTATGTATTACTGCTGCTGTCTTATATCCTTCAAAGTCAGCCAGGATTGACCTCTGGCTGTATAAAGCACTTGGAACACGAGAGCCCTCGAAGAGCAGAACCACAAATCACCAGGTCTAAGTACTACAAACAGTTTTGAGGCTATTTCCATGGTTTCTATAAAGGCAAACTCCTGTTTTCTTGGAGAGGTCTAAGTTTATTTTTGTCCCTCTAGAACAGAGCATTTTATTTTCTTTGTAGTCATAGATATCTACCAAAAGTTGGTCAGCTCTTTATTTGTGGAGCTTCTGTCAAGTGAAGCTAAATGATAAAGCAAACTGTGCAAAAGCACGTCAATCCACCGCCTCCCCCCTGCAGATGGATTCATTCAGGCCACAGTTGTGGGTGTCCTGCCCCTCACAGACCTGGATCTTGCCTTTTGCACAACACAGAAGGGAAGGGGACAAAAATGATGATCTAAATTACACTTGGCAAAATTCAAAGCAGCTCAACTTCTTCACCCAAGTGTAAAATTAAATCAGAAAGGAGCCACAGAGTATCGGAACATTAAATGTTTCTCACGCTCTCCCGGTGGGCAATTTCTGAGGAGCCAGATTTCACAAGCTGGGAGCTGATTTTATCTGCTCAGGTATTAAAGTCTCCTATTCTTGACAGATTTTAAGGAGCTTGTTCCTGAATTCCAGGTTTTATTTAGCAGTAATTCTTTCTTTAGAGCAAACCTGAGCTCAATCTACTCAGATCCCTCTAGGGATATTCCTATAAACCAACATAACTTATACCTGCAATATCTAGGTATTTGTGTTCCCTAAAAATCAGTATAATTCCTGGAATCCTCCTAAGATTGTACCTCTCAGTAGAACCAGCCCTTGCAGCTTCACTAAGGCAGAATATTTGGTTTATTCTCTACCTGATCAGAAAGGAAAGGAAAGGCTGCCCTTGCCTGCAGGTCCCAGAGGGCTTTTCCCAGCCTGCAGTAGAAGGTGACTGGCTGGGAAGCGGTGAAAGGGATTCCCCTGGAGGCATTTACAGAGTTGTGGGCTGTGAAGAGAGCCCCGAGTCTCTCTGCCCTGCAGGATCCGTGGTTCTGCTGGTAGGAAGAGCTTTAGGAAGCAAGTCTAGTAAAACACTTTGTACAGAATTAATTAGGAATTTCACTACCTAGTTAGGAAATGACTTTGCATTGGAAGGTTGCTGTGGCTGCTCCAATTTGCATTGCCAGCTGAAACACAAATACCAGACAGGATGTGTTACAGAGATATATCAGCTTATTGCTTTTAGTCAAGTCTTTGTGTTCATTATGTAATTATTTTCAAATTATAAGAAACACAAATTTTCAAAAGAAATAAGAACCCAAAACTTCTGGGGATTCCACACCCTGCACCATGCTCAGATCCAAGCTGAGAACAGGCAGGAAGGACAATCTTCAATGAAGATATAAAGATAAGTCAGTGCCTATCAGAAGAACACACATTCAGTTGCTCTGAGAACACACGTGCATGTGGGGGTGGTTGGGGAGGGCCCAAAATTGTGAATTCCATTTGAGAGAGGCATTTTCATATGTATGTGGGGAAGCTTTCAGCAGTGTCAGGGAGTGATCTATGCCTACTGCTGACAGCAGCACCGGCACAGCCCAGGAGCAGACGCTGCACTGAACTTCCACACTCCTGCACGTGCAACTATTTTTCATGGAGCTGATGAATTCTGCAGCGGCGTTCAGAGCAGTAGGACACATTATTGCTGCAATATATGACTATCAGTAACACCTACAAGCCTTTAATATTCTGCAGCTGAACTGTGGAAACAGAAGAAAGTCGCCTGTAAATGCCTAATTCACAGGGTAAGTGGGTTGTCTGTCAAAATAATGCTCGGATGTGAAACTTCAAGTAGGAAGCCTAAAAATCAGAAAAATGCAAGGAGCCTCTTGATGAATGTTAAAAGCAGTTTGGAGAAGGAGAAAACGACCAGAATGCTTTTCTGCTTTCATCCTCATCAGAGAATTTCAATTAGCTCTGTCTGTACAGGTGTCTAATCGTGGAATTTCTGCAGTCTTGGTGCCTCTGATATCTGGAGAGTAAATAGAGCTGTTCCAACCGACAGGGCTTTGTGGGCAGAATATGGCAAAATGGATTCTGCCCTTCGTTTTCCCACTGTGGGAAATGTTTCCTGCTAATTCCTGTCTCCCAGTTCATTTGTTTCCATTGGAATGCTGGTTCGGTGGGCTGTGCTCCAGGACTCACAGCTGCACTCCCTGTTTCTCTACGGATCAAGATGATCTCTGTCAGAGCACCCAGTCACTCACAGGAACAGGTTTTCAAGTCTACCCCTCGGAGAGAGCATGCAAATTAGTTGGTGGCAGGAGAATCCATACTTGAATTGCAACACAAGGGTTGCAACACAAAAAAGATATTTAAAGATATTTAAAAATGAGCACTTTGTGTTATTTGAAGGGATTGTCTGCTCCTGCCTTGCTGCTCCTGCTGTGGGATCAGGGTGGTTCGTAGCCTCTGAGTTCAGACTTCACCTGTCTCTTCCTGCCTGTTTGTGCTGCCCCTACACGGTGCAAACAAGGAGCAGGAGCTGTGGGAGCGGCAGCACAAAGCAAGGGCTGAAGGGAACTCCCCTCTCCTGAACCGAGATCCAGCAGGACACATCCTAGTTGGCATTCCCGGCATTTGAACTGCCTGATGGCTCTTTGCATGAAACATTGTCTGAGGGTTTGGCAGGAAGTTGTGCTTAACGACAGACTCTCATAGGAGGCACTTGATTATATTAGACAGATAATTATTGATCCAGCTATAGTTTATCCTTGCTGCCTAATTTCAATAAACAGCAGCTTGGGGGAATTAGCAAGGGATTCTGTTCCCCCTCCCCCTGCTTCTTCAGGATTTGTCAGAAACAAGATGATTTATGTGTATTCCAGTAAGATTCTCGTTTGTTGGCAGGCTGCAGGGATTGTTTGGGGTTGGAAGTACTAAGCTTTTATATTTAAACGCTTCCATGAGAGTATTCATGGGTCTCACTGCCTTGCATTGTAATATCTGAATAATAACTGTGACTTATGCAAACCAGTTTTCAGCTGTTCATCAGGATCAATTTTTCATTTTAAGCAACTCCCTGCCATCCCAGGGAAAAAAAAAATCTGATAGGCAAGAGGAGCAAGATCCAGGGAAGGCAGTAATACCCTTTTTAAATAATGCACAACTCATTTCTGGAGCACTTTCAAATGTGTTGCTTTTTATTAAGCGCAGATAATATTCTGAGGATGTTCCCCCTCCTTTCAGGTGAGGCTTTTGGAACAGCAAAGGTCTGTCTAGTGAGCACAGATCAAGGCCTGGCTGGGAAAACATCCTCAAAGCACAGGCAGGATGGACAAATAACTTCAGTTCCTTCAGGGAACACCTCAGTGTCCTTTCTCTTTTTTATAATAAAAACCTCCCCCTTGGGAAGTGAAAGAAAATTCTTACTACTTATAGTTAGATCTCTGCTGGTAAATAAGCTTTATAAAAACCATCCTGGATTTTATCCCTACTTCCCACCCCGTTTGGGAGCCCCAATTGCTGGAAGACTGTTAGGGATTTAGTTCTCTCTTACTAGTACCATTTGGAAGCCTCCTGGATAATAAACACTTCATTAAGCACCAGACTGATGAGTTACGACACAATTTACAGAGGAGAGCCTGGGAATGATCTGCTCACTTCCAGGCCTGGGCTTCCCAGTGGGAATCACATCACTGCTCGAGGTTTTCTCAAGGCCAGTTAGATTGATGCTCTGGTATTTCACCTTATGACCACTAGTCCTGGTAGCCAAAAATCTTTCCTGAGCCACCAGATACAAAGGTCACACAGAAAATGGCTTTGCATGTGCATCCCTGAAAAACCCCTGAATGGGCAATATCCATGGATTCACGGTTAGGAGAAGCCTGGACTTCTTGCAGGCATCAGCAAGGAGTCCTTTTGTGCAGGAAAATACAAGATAAACAGATTCTATACAAGGCAAACAGTATTTCATACTGTCACTTGATTATTCACTCTACTTTCAAGAAAGGTTTCAGGATGACCTTTAAAAACTGAAAACTAAAAAAAAAAAGACCCAAAAAACCCTCAAAAAACCCAAACCAACCCTCTTTCTGTTTTAATTCCAAGGGCTCCTTACTCCTGAGCCATAGCCTCTCTTAGGGATTGTAAATTTTGCATAGAAAAAGGTGAGAGAAGGAGAGGTTGTAGATGGGAATCCCAAAATACGCTGTAAAGCTGGGCTGGAGCAGCCTGCCCTTTTCCTTTAACCTCTCACAAAAGGAATAAAGCCCTTTTCCAGATGTTTTTGTAGTTGTGGGGCAAGAGAACAACCTTTCAACAGACACCTGGCCTGGTTTTAAAGGCTTCAGTGGGGAACATCATCACAGCCCATGGGAAGTGAGCCCAGCAGTGAAGCACCAGCACAGCACTGGCCGAGAAAATTTAACAGGTTCAGTGAAAAATTACTGGAACGAGACAGATTTCACAAAATATTGAGGCTCTTTTAGAAAGCATCCTGTGTTATTTTTCCCTCTCTTGCAGTACAAGGTTCCAGGATCTCCTGTGCTGAATATTTAGTGAACAGCATCTGCAGCATCTTAATTACAGTAGCTGTTCTCATCTTAATCTCTTGCTTCAGAATAAGGTTAAGTGTAATCTGTCCTAGATTCTTATACAGATGGTTCGTTTCTTAAATACTTGAGAAGAGTTTAGTCGATCTTTAATTCCATAATCTGGGAACCAAGACCAACCAACCTGATTCTGAGTGATATTTTAGAAGATTTTACAAGAAAAATGTAACACACACACACACCCCAGCAGGGATTGATTCCTTTTCAATATTATTTTTCTGTTCTAATGAAAGTTACTAGAAGTGAGAAGATCCACATGACTCTCCCTTCCTCACATTAACCCAAATAACTACACAACATTGTGGATAAAGAGCATCTGAGTGGCAGGAGAAGCTTGCAAGTACCTTTTTCTTTAGTTGAAATACAGCAGTTTCTAAACAGTTCAATGATATATTCAGCAGATTTTGTTTTCATCTACAGCCAGATTGCTGGCATTGCCAAAAACTGCAAATCCTGATCGGACAGAGATTTCCTTTCTGCAAGAAAACTGCACCTTCCTAATTATGATTCTGGCAAGGAGCAAACTAAGACACATAAGTGCAGTTTTCAGTTCGGTTCATGTTGAAACACAGCTGTGAAAATTGTGGATATAAAACTTTAAACAAGAATTTTGGTTTTTAATTGTTTATCCGAGTCTTGAACGAAACTTCTTGACCTTCATGCAGCCCTTAAAAAAAAAAAAAAAAAAAGTAGATTTTTCATTTGGACTAAAGGAATAAAAACCTCAAGGGTTCTGACTACACTTTTTCTTGTCTGGTTCAATTTCCCTTTACGAGTTGAGTTGCTCTTTTATTCTCAGTATTGCACCAGGGGAACCCAGCTGATATGAAAGCACAGTTACTCTGCCATCCCCCAAAAGCAGCCAGAGGACGTTTTTTTCAACCTCAGCTGTGAAATGAGAAATCACAACCCCAAATTCCTTCAGCAGGGTCAGGCCAGGACCCCTCATCTCCGGAGGCACAGCTCCGTGTCCAGCACACAGCCATTCTCTTCTAGAGGAAATAACTGTTCACCTCTTTAAGCTAATAATCACTTCACCATTTTAATTCCCCAGCTCTTGGCTTGTGCTTATGATTTCAAGCTTTGCATTCAGTAAGACCCTAAAGAAAGCTCAAGAAATGAGCTCCCCAATAGTCACTTTTCTCTTGGTGAACTCTCCCAGAACTGGCTCTGCCCGTGTTGACCTTCGGCAAACCTCCAGGGAAGGCATTTTGACACCCTTTCCAGAGACTCTGGGAGCTCCACGTAAGGATAATTGAGATGTTTTATTTCCCTGCAAAGTTAGCGTGTTTTCTTCTGAGCATTTTAAAAAACAGCCATGATGATCATGGAATCATGGAACCATTAAGGTTGGAAAAGACCTCGAAGATCATCAAGTCTAAACATACGTGAAGGGATCCTACAAGGAATATGGAGAGGCACTTTTTACAAGAG
>JAWWLV010000040.1:2443673-2483295 GCA_035041135.1 Platyrinchus mystaceus
CCAAGGCCAGGTTGGACGGGGCTTGGAGCAACCTGGGCTGGTGGAAGGTGTCCCTGCCCATGGCAGGGGGTGGAACAGGATGATCTTTAATGTCTCTTCCAGCACAAACCATTCCATGATTCCATGGTGCACCCCGGCCCACAATGTTCGCCACTAATCCATGTCCCCAAGTGCTACATCCACATTTTTTCAACTCTTCCAGGGATGCTGACTCAAGTACTTCCCAGAACACACTGTTGCAATACTTTACAATCCTTCCCATGAAGAAATTTTTCCTAATGTCCAAGAGACACAACCTGCCACTTGTTTCCTGGGAGAAGAGACTTTGTTGCCTCACTTTGTGATCCCCCAGACTGGAGCCAAACAGGGGCTCCTGACGAGCAGGAGACCCATGCCCACCCTCACCATGCCTTCAAACCCTCACATATTAATTCATTGATCCGAGTTAACAATAATCTTTGTTTATCTCCTCAATAAATCATCGGCTCCTCAGGCCTCAGTCTCCTGGCCGGACCCCTCCAGAGCCAGGTCTCCCTGCACAACCTCTTTGTCACAGCCCCTTCCCCCTGCACACACTCAACTTCCCCAACTTCCTTAATGTGCCTCTTGGCAAGCAGCAATTTTTCTCTGGGATTATAAATTTCCGCGGTTGCCCTGATCCGGCAGCTGCCGGGCTGCCAGCGCGCCGCGATTGCTCCCCGGTGACACGGAGCAGATCGATTTCTCGCCTCGCAGCGCGCGGGCGGATTAACACAGTGATAAATGGCTGGGGATTGATTTGCACTTAATTGACAATTTGGTGAACCTGCTCTAAAAAACCCCGAGGTTTGGCCCCGGGTAATGGAGCGGGATCGATCCGTGAGGGGAGAGCGGGGCTGGCGCCGACAGGGGGCGCCAGAGCCTGAGGGACCGTTAAGGCGGGAACTCTGAGGGGCTGAGGGGAAGGGGGGGGGGCGGCCCCTCAAGGCTGAGGGAAAAGGTGGGGGCTGAGCCATGTTCCTCCGCACCCGGCTCTCTCTGTTTTATTCCAGCCTCTAAAACCCCCATTTCCACCTCACATCCACCTGTCCCTGCTCTCCTGTGCTGTCCTGTCCCCTCCGCTCCCCATTTTGCCTCCTGCCTTCGATAACTTCCTCCTGAGGGGACGTGGAGGGGCAGAACTAGTGGTCAATGACAGGACCTAAGGGGAGGGTTAGGATGGACATCAGAAAAGGGTTCTTTTCCCAGAGGGTAGTTGGGCACTGAACAGGCTCCCCAGGGCAGTGGTCACGGCCACAAGGCTGCCAGAGCTCAAGGAGTGTTTGACCAACGCTCTCAGGGACAGGGTGGAATGGTTGGAGTGTCCTGTGCAGGGTTAAGAGTTGACCTGGATGATCCTTGTGGGTCCCTTCCAACTCAGGATATTCTGTGATTCATTACTGCTGGATAATCTGGCCCCACCAGACTTGGCAGTGGAGTTCACAGAATTACAAAATCACAGAATAGCTTAGGTTGGAAAGGACCTTAAGGATCGTCTTGTTCCAACACCTGCCATGGGCAGGGACACATTCCACTATCCCAGGTTGCTCCAAGCTCTGTCCAACCTGGCCTTGGACTCTTCCAGGGATGGGGCAGCCACAGCTTCTCTGGGCAACCCATGCCAGGGCCTCCCCACCCTCACAGAGAACAATTCCTTCCCAAAATCCAATCTAAACCTACTCTCATTATGGAGTTAATCCCTCTTGTCCTGTCACTAAATGCCCTTGTAAATAGTCCCTCTCCATCCTTCTTGTAGGCTCCCTTCAGGTCACAATTAGGTCACCCCAAACCGACTCTTCTCCAGGCTGAACAATCCCAATTTTCTGTCTTTCCTTGCCCAGCTGCTCAGGGCATAGTTCCAAACTCATTACCTCTGGCTTACCTGTGGCATTATGTTAATCTTAAACGTAACATAAACTCCCCCCAGAATCAGTCACCTGTGACTACAGGGCTTTATGGACAAAGCAGGAATTGGATTTCTGGCAGGAGTGAAAGTAAAGGCCAAGAAGGAAGTTAATTAACAAAAATTGTAACCTTCATTTACCTTTTCTGTCATCTTTTTTTTCTTTCCTTCTGTTGTGCCAAATCCCAGAGCTTTTACCCAACAGCCCCACGACACAGTCTGCTTTAAGAGATGATAAAAGCTCTGTGCCATTCACAGCAGAGAAGCAACATTACCCTCCAGCATTTATCTATTATTTATCACAAAGTACTTTTAGAGTTGACACGAGAAGCAGTACGGAGTCAACCTGTTGAACAGCTTCATTCAGCCCTATCTTGTGTGTATGAGGGTTCTGTCCCCACAGTGAGCACGACCCAGTCATCCCCTGATCATAAAGGCTGGATGAACTGGAAGTTTTTCCAACAGCTTTTTAATTCCAGCTAACCTGAGCTTCAGCTCCAGGAACAGCATCCAGAGCCGCCTCTGGATTTCAGTGTCTAGGTTACAATTGCTGAATCTAGTAAAATAAATTGTGAACAAAGCTAAATCCTTCATGTTGAAGGATTATTTTAGGCTTCACACCTTCTCTTTCCACTCACTCCAGTGCCTTCTAGATGATTTTGCTACACTGGATATATAATGGAATGGAGATAGAGAGGCAATTAATTATGTGGGATAAAGAAAAGTTCTTTTTGGTGTCACCTGTAGCTTTGTGGCACCTCTGCATTGGTTACAGCAAAGGGAAAATAGCAGAATACAAGCCAAGTCAGAATGCACTGTCAACACGTTTCAATGGAAATGAAAAGACAGATTTGCCAGTTAATTAAGAACTGTATCAAAAGGCAGCTAAAATTACATGGAAATTAAAACTCAAAATTTCTCTGGCCCCAGAATGACCTCCATCCTGCCTGCAGCTCCCTTTGTGTTTGGCATAGCCAAATCCATGTGTTCCTTGCCTGGAAAAACAGGAACGTGGCTGAGAGTGCATCAGTTTATTGTGCCAACAACTGTTACATCTCCTTAGCACAGGGAGGGTTTAAATAATTGTATGTTCAATACTTTTATTCCCTTGTGCAGGAATCAGGGGGTTATATAAAACCTGATACTGCTAGAATGAAGTAGCATCTTCTGACAGTTCCAACGTGGTAAGTTGGTAAGTGCTGAGCATTCAGGTTTTAATTATTGGACACACATAAATCATTTATTACACATTGATTTGTTTTTTAAGAATGTTTTGGTAGTGTGAAAATAGCTGGTAATTAACCTGTGATTAGATAGATTTGCCCCCCTTAGCAAAGCAGGGGAACCTCTGAAGGCTGGTGTTTATCAACCATTTCACTTTTAATTCTTGAATCAAATCAAAAGCTCATATGGCCTTGCCGGAGATACAGGAATGTTCATTTGGAAAAATAAGAAGATAGTCAGAATTCTCACTGTCTGGAAGAACCAGGAGTAAAGATTTCAGGTTCATAAGAATTAGGATTGTGCTTGTATCCGAAGGAACAGCTAATTGGATATTAGGGGTTCATTAGCTGTTCAGAAAAACAATATTGGTAGAAACAGCCACATCCTGGGTATGTGTTTCAGCTACAGTTCTCCCTGTGGTGAAGTTCAGTGTTTGGTTGTTCTAGATAGGAATATTTGGGGGGAAATTTCAGCAGTGCCTTTTGTGAGTTCACTGTCTGAAGCTGCAGGTGGGAGGTGGCAGCTTCTAAATTCGTGCATTCAAATCAGCCTGGAAGAATTATTATTTCCACCTCCATAACATCTTTCAGCCAAGGGTTTCAAACATCTTCCTAGCTACAAATGAATTAAACTTCCACCTGACAGGTAGAAAAACATTATTATCCATCATTTTAGGAAAGGGAGGTTTTTGAGGAAACAGAACCCACACTTTGCAGCTCCTTTGCTTCACTCCAAGATCATCCTTCCAGGGAGCAGGTTTGGGTAAAATCCCAGGCTCACTGAGGACAAGGGCCAGGCTTCTGCTGGCTCCTGTGGGTCCCAAAGGGTTGAAAGCTTTTCAGCTGATAAGTTGTTATATTTGCTGCACTTTCACAATGAAAGTCTCAATAAAAGAGACTTTCATTTGAAAACAAACAAGCAGGAAAGGAAATGAGCTACTTTGGAATCAGCCAAGTCAGAGCAGCAGATGAGCCCGGCTGGCTTGGGTTTCTCATTGGGATGCCATTCAATGCCACTGTTATTTCTGAGCACGAGGGTGCAGCCAAGGCTGGAAATGGAGGGATTTGAAAAACAACAGGAAGAAATTCCATATCCCCTACCTGTCCTGTGAAATGTTAGAGGAGCCCCGTGGATAATTGTTACAGGGCTGCGCTGATCACAATCTGGGTCTGAACCAGGGGACAGAGGGTTAAGCCCGAGTTATTTTGAACAATACATTTCACTTTATTTTCCTATTTCCTACTTTGCAGACTTACATTCTGAGGCTTTACTACTTAATCCCCACTGTAGTAATAAAAATTTTTAATCCTGTGTTTAAAATATGAGATTTACTTGTCAAAATCTGGATATACAGCAGGAATTATAATCGCTGTTCAGCAAAAGCAATTCCCCTCAAGTTCAGGCTGTGCCTGGGACAGTCTGTCAGGTGCTTTGTGTCTGCACTGGGGGAATGTTCAGGCTGCAGAGGTCAGAGCAGCTTTCCCTGGGCTCTGGGGACACAAGAAGGTAACACACAATTCATAGGTACCAGCTCAGGTTTCCCATTTTCCCTCTGATTTTGTGTTTTAATCCACCCATTCTTGCCGTGGTGATAACAGAAAGGTTGTGTCTCCCTCAGCAAGTACCACCTGGCAATTCACAGGCAAAGCCTTTGGCCAGAACCAAACTGCAGGGCAGCTTTGCAGTGTCACCATCTCACAGCCACTGTTGGGCAGAGCTCAGCTTTGCACAAGACTTGAGTCAGGGAATTTTTAGGAGAGCCCTGAAAGCCTTGGCAGGGATCACCCACCTGGCCAGACCCCTCAGCACAGGCACTGCCTCAAGGGGGCAAAGCTAAACTTCTCCTGAACTGAAGTTCAGAGCACATATGGGATCTAACATGGAGTAACATCCAATTGACAGCTCTGCCTCTCTGGGAGAGGGAATTCCAGGCTGACCTGGCCACTTTAGTATTAAACTTGAAATGTACTCCTCACTGGAACAAAATTTGTTTTCTTCACCCAGTATTTATTCAGAGCAGATTTGGAATGATCCACCCACACCTACCCTTCCTGTGTTACAATAATATGACAGAAGAGATTGAACTCCTTATGTTTTAACGTGGTAAAGTTAATACCAATATCCCTGAGCTGCTTAGTGAATTCTTAAAGAGTTGTACCTTCTCACACCCACAGACCCCTGTATCTAGTGTGCAGATACTGGAATAATTCTGTTTCCAGCAAAGGCATCTCCAGGAAAAGGTTAAGTGGCAATTTATCAGCAGTTATGTCTGATTTTCTCATGTTTGGTTGGTTTTGAGATTGTTTCTCAATGAGCTGCTATTTCAACTTAACAGCCCTTTGTCTTGTTCAATGGCAAGAACGTTTTTCCTTCACGGCTAAAAGAAGGTTTAAATCTTGATGAAGAAAAGAAAACCTAGGAATAGTGATTATTTTTTTCCTCAATGGAAAATTATAAGCAACTATCAACTAAATCATCCTTCACACTAGACGTGACAGACTTAAGCACTTTGAAATGATTTGTTTTTAAATGATGTTATGATTTCGTGGTTGAAACAGTAATACTTTTTTGCTTCACCAGACCCTGGGTATCATCCCATTCCTTACCCAGAAGAGACACCATTAAGTAGCAATTTGGGACACGTTTTACTAGGGATGGAGATAAAATGACGTTATGGTAGTTGTGTAATGCCCACGAGTCTCTGCCATGCCAGGTCAGTGTGCACCACCCAGGACACAGTGCTGCCCTAACTTTTTTTTTCCCTGAAAACTGCTCCAGTGGCATCTTTCTGACCAGGGAATGGGGACACCCAGCCCTGTTGGTTAAACCACTGCTTCATCCAGGCAAAAAACCCTCCAAGAAGCACATCAAAAGCCTTTAAAATGCCATCAGCCCTCAGCCAAAAATCATCTCGCTCTGTTACCCTCCCTTGAAAACCTGCTCCACAGACTGAGCTGTGTTCAGGCTCCAGGAGCTGGAGAAAATGAAGATATTCTCCCTCCTCAGACCCAGCACAGACTCCCTTCCCAGCACATCTTTATCCAAACACTGTGACCTAAACTGCTACAAATGGAGCCAACCTTTCCATCAGGAAAGGCTTAATTTATTGTGAGCAAAGAACAACAAATCACAGCCTCTCAGATTTATGGCCCTCAGGATCTGAATTGACCATCCAGCCCTGCAGCCCTTCCAGCACTCCAGTCATTTCTTTAATAAAGCTGAAAATGTGAAATCTGCATTCATGCAGAGCCACCCATCTGAATTTTATGTAAAGTGCACCATAAGTTTATGGATGGTGGTAACATATCGCTCCTTGTAATTTCATTATGTAAAAAGACACGGTTGGGATCTCTTAGGCCCCTGTTTAACCATTTATGAATTAAAGAACAGAGTGTATGCAAGACTGAGATTGGAGAACAACATTTTCCAACAGGCAGAATTGATGGGGAAGGGTTCTCAGTATTTTATGATGCTGTAACAATCTCTTTGCTGCCCAATTAGAGAGAATCTGATGGGGAATGAGGAAAAAAAACAAACCCAAAGGAAATCAGAAATCTGTCAAGATGGGGAGAAAGTTCAAATTTAGGACTTTGGAGCAGACTCACCCTAAGATGCAGATAGTTCAAGGATCAGATCAGGGCACAGACTTTAAGACTTGCATCTGTCAGCAGGAGAACTGGGAACCCCTGTAGTTCTAAGGGTTACCAGAGCAGCTGTGTGGATGAGCCTGTGCTGTATCTTGTCAGACTGAAAAAAATGTGTTCATGCCCTTGGTCTGTTCCTCCCCTCACCCCCACCAGCCCCTCAAAGATCTCATGTTTAATTCCATTACAAGTTCAATAGTTTGGTCTCAGTGGCAGTATGACCAAGGAAGGAGAAACAGCAAGTACATTTTGGGTTCATGAAGGTATGCAAGGGACATTTCACACCCTGAGTTAAGTAAACTCTAACCTGTTTGGGCAATACCTTTTGGTCCATAGAAATGCCATTATTCAGACTATCACAATCAATAAATTGGATTTTGCTTTTGCAAGTGAAAGGGCTGTTATTTTTCATACAGTTTGTCAATAGGCTCCAGGTTATGAGACATATGAAACATATTCTACACAGGCCGGAGAGTTATGAGCTCTCAGGCAGATGAATTATTTAAGTTCTTTTCACTTCTATAAAAAAATAAATACAGAGATGGCCAAAACAGATGCCATAAATTGTGGGTTTGATGTAGGATTTCCATCTTTCCTTGTCTGTTCTAAAAAGCCTGGGTTCTTTGTACTGAAAATCCTTTTACCATTTGCATCCACACAGTGAAAGCCATTATTACACACTGAAATAGTGCCCTGTGAACTGGACTTACAGGTGAAGACTTACTACACATGCACTGAGAAGCTGGAGGGAAAGATGTTGTCTTCCCATCCTTTTCTGGTGCAGCAAGGGTGGATTACAAACCCATTTGGGAATGCTGCTCTCTACAGACAAGCCAAAACCACCATCTTCCAACAAAGAGCTCTGGCATCCATCCTCCAGGACATCACAGCAGCAGGTCAGGGTCATAACCACCTCCCTGGACACTGGTCCCAGAGGTGCAGCCAAGGAAGGGCTCCAGCTCCCCAACACCAGCCTGGCCCAAGCTGCTGGGTCACCCAGGGAACTGCATTCCCTCCTCCTTGCTCTCCCCAGAAAGGTTCCCAGCTCCAATCCCCAGGAAAAGGCACGAGGGCAGAGTTTACCTTACATTTTTTCTGACATCCCTGT
The DNA here is from genome assembly GCA_035041135.1 of Platyrinchus mystaceus. Lineage (NCBI taxonomy): Eukaryota > Metazoa > Chordata > Aves > Passeriformes > Tyrannidae > Platyrinchus > Platyrinchus mystaceus. The sequence continues at coordinate 2,451,571 of JAWWLV010000040.1, forward strand.
AATTCCTGCCCCTCTACCAGTGTGGAGATTACTTGCCCCGTGAGCTGCTGGAAAGAAACCTCAAAGGAAAGTGCATTGCATTGCAAATAAAAATGAGTTATTTGAGAATACAACAAAACCTGTGTGATGTGGACAGAGAGCTCCCACCTTCCCATGGTTTGAAATCTGTCTTCCAGCCTCTTCTCTTTGCCTTCAGTGACTCTCTAACCCTCACACCCCAGTTCAGCGGACTTTCTGCCCTACCATTCCACTCTGGCACAACCCATTATTTAATCTTAATGTGCTCCATGTACCTCATCAGCATGCTCAATATACGTATTTTCATTTACAAGTGTGCTCTGAAGAGCCAGAGCAAAGAATGAGGCCTCTCTGCTGCCAGATGCTGCAGGGATGTTTAAGCAGAAGGGGAATTCCTACATCCAATCTCATGTATTAGGATATTGCTTCCTTTTCCCCACCAGCACATGCTTGGAGCACTCTAAGCCAGCCAGCTCTGCCCTTGCTTTTCCTACCCAATCCACTCTAGTTAAATACCTTTTTCATAAGGAGTTTTAAATTATAAGCCTAAATGAGGCCAATAAATTATACTTCATAAAATCCTGTGCACATCATTTCCTCACAGAAAAGGCCGCAAAGAAATATTTTCCGTGCCACCACCTATGTTCCCATCCCTTTGCAATATAACATTTATTCTAATATTAAAATGGCAGCTGCTCTATAAATTGTGAATCATTAGCACTCTCCATTGATTTTTCCCTCTCAGCCTGCAACCCTGGGCAGCGACTGCGTGTGAATATCAGTCTATTGGATTGAGATTCATATCCTATTTGAGGGTCAAAGACCGAGACCTCGTGAGCTTGAACTTCTATCAGCCTAAAGCTGATCAATACTTGGAGATATATTTGATCCTGGCTGCAAGCACAGATTAAGTGGTCATAAATACAATCAGAACCGTGAGGCTGCTGGGATGAGTGGCCGGGGAAGGGGAGCCCAGCTGCAGACATGCCAGCTCCACTGGGAATTCTGGGAGCAGGGACAGGCCTGCAGGGCTGGGTCTTGGGATTTTTGGGGGCTGTGCAGCTCTACTGATGGAGGAAGAAAGAACTGGTGACTTCGGGGACCTCGAAGCCACCTTGCTTTCCAAGACTGGTGTTCGTGCTGGACACTGGAATCCTTCAAATTCCCACATGGTGCACAGCCCAATTATCCCAGGAGGAAAGAGGACTCTTCCTGGCATGGATCAGAGCCAGCTGCCCTGCTCAGCTTGGCATAGACACCACGGCTGGGCACGCTGGGAGGATTAATTGAGAGACATCAAACAAATCAAATAAGATCCTTTTCTTCCTGCCTCCCCTCTCCCCCCACCCTCTATCTCCAAGTGAAACTTTAAATACATGATTAAAATAACCTATTAAAGAGGAGAGACTCATTCCATTTGAGCACATTAATGGTGATTCTGTGCTGGCTGAGGAAGAAAAAAAAATCCATAATCATAAGCTTTATTAAAGAACAATATCCTTAGAGGGCTTATTGTTTTCCCCTTTAGATACTGTGAAGCCTTGAAAAATAGACATGAAAACAGAAGGAAATGGAGACACTGTGTTTCACTGCTCCAGAGACCGTGGCATTCAGGGAAATCACCTCCCTGTTTTTAGGCATGTTTAAAACAGGCCTATTTGCAATGCTACCTTTGATGCTAAACTCAAATTTAAATGATTCTTTTAAACACTTGGGAGATCCAGAGGGGAAATAATTAGAAGTGGCAGGAAGTCTGAAAAAGCAAGGGAATAACTCCCTGAAGAAAGTGGTGTAAGGTGGGATGGGGGACGTAACACGTGCCTGGAAAAGCAGCAAAGGGCACAATCTACACCTCACTGTTTGTGGAGGGACCAGTGGCACCATCAGGGCATCTGCAGGATGCAGCTTCCCACACCAGCAGCAATTCCACTGATTTTAGGAGAGAATCCACTGTCTGGCTATAACCAAATACAAGCTGGTGTTTATATTTACATGGTCTCATGTCCTTGTGGTGTCCTTGGGGGAAGAGACTTCATTATCATAAAGAATATGTTTTTATTCCCCTACATAAGTACTACTTATTATAGTCTCATATATTTTCTGACACTACCAAGGGGTCTTTATTGTTGTACATCAAGGTCACTGACAAGTAATATATTCAATCTATTAAGTTATTAGGGAGATAAATAATTTGGATGCAAGCTGAACTCTGAACTTTTACCTTTTCCCCTGACAGATGGGTAGTTTCTTGGCGTTCATACTAATCTTGCCTCTGCTTGAATAGTAATTCCATTAGGGTTATGGCTCCAGCTATACATATGCAATGACCTCAAATACAATTTCTTTATGGACATGGGCAATAGGAATATTAAAATTTTAAGCCAAAGAGGATGTAATGTAACTTTACATTATTTATTGTAGACACAAATCCTTTATAATATTAAAGGATAAAGAATTAATAAAAGAAAGATCCCATAAACAATCCATAAAGTCAGATGTAGTTCTTGATTTAATGCAATTGCTTTTTAGTGTCTTCTGGTCACAGACTTGCACTTCATTAAAAAAAATCTAGTCAGGAATCAGGAGCATCCCAATAACTCTGTGTTCCCTGGGTGGTTCTGCTCCTACCCAGTGACACCCCCTCCTCTGCATGCCTGGGACTAATCTTAATCCAGATGTTACTACAGTTATTTAGTCCCTGAAACTGGGACTAACTGGTTATTTTAGTCCCTGGAAGTGGAACCTCTGCCCTGCTAAGGAAGGGGTCACTCTTTTTGAGACCACAAGCCGGGTCTTTGTGCTGCCAGCAGACCTTGGGCTTGGCTTTAACCTGGCAGTGCCTCCGGGAGAGTCTCCAGGATTTGGGAATTGTGGTTTCTCCCCACCCAGTTATTCTAACAAGTCGTTAGAATAATTATAATTCCCGATAAACCCTACTGCAGAGCCTGTAAAACTGCAATATGGGAATGTCACATGCCAAATTCTGGGAAGGGAAGTGTTTGGAGCATCATCCCTGAACGCTGCAGCAGGGAGGTTGCTGCCTGATGTCCTGTGGCAGGAGATCGTGGTCCTGGTTTCAGGAACATCAACTATGCCAAAATCTCATCATACTTAATAGGTGTTGACAAAGAGTGTGTTAAATTCTCTTTCTAATTTAGACTTGTGGTATCAAGAGAATGTAAACCTCGCTGAAAACACCAGTAATCTAAATAATAAGCTAAACTTTGGAACCAGCTTTTTTCTAATGAGAACAGAACGAAAGTGTGGGGGGGAAGTAATGAGACTTTCCTACCATGACTATTAATTTTTATATTCAAAATGCAATTATACTCAAATATCTCTTTATTTTAGCTAATAGAATTCCTAGCTTAATGAAAAAAAAAAAATGTTCTCTCCCAATTTTTATCCATTTAGCAGCAGAGTTTGTTCAGTTTTATATCTTCTGAATGACCCTTCTTTATCAGGGAATTGAGTAGCTGTGATCATTACTTTTTATTCTGAGTTTATTTGGGACTGGAGTTTGGTTTACAGATGATAGGCTGTTCAAATTACCTCCTGGGTGTTTTAGAGCTCTCCCTTTTAGCTAACCTGGATTATTTTGCTGGATTATTTAACTGTCTGTGTGATGCTGCCTCTGGTTGTCCAGGGAGATGTTTTATTCCTGCTGCTGAATACACAAGTCCAGCCCATCTGGGGCGTAACTCTGCCACAGCCAGAGTTCAAGCACTTCTTTTTTCACATTCTCCATTCTTGTTTCTTTTTTTTTTTTTTTTCCTTTCCCCTCCTCCCTCATTCATCATCCCCTGCCCACACCCTTTCACCACTCCCCTGTGTCTCCTGGCTAGGAAATCTCTCCGGGGCTCACAGCAAGTTGCTCCCCAGGCACCTGCAGCCCCCACCCCCTGTGTGCCCATCTCACCCAGACCTGCCCAAATATCCCCCTCAGCCCCAGGGCAGCAGGATCTTTGCCCACAGGCAACCTTTGGGTGTGTTTTCAAACTACTTTGTGCCAATAAATTATTTTGATCCAAATTTGTGTGGGGTTTTTTTTTTCTCAGTTTGCCTTTTTTTTTTCCAACTGTGCCTGTTGGGCATTTGGGTTGGTCCAGCTCTGCCACGAGCTTTTGTATTGCAATAAATGAGGAAAATTCGCTTTACATCCCTACTTTTAAACCAAATCTTCCATATACACTATTAATGTAGATTTAATCAGAACTACTTCTCATGAAGCAATTACCCATTGATAATAAGAGACATATTTAGAGAAGATGGTTATTAACTGGCTGTTAATCCTCCCCTGACATGCCTTAATAGTGAATTGGGGTTACTGAACTTGCAAAGAGAGTCTTCAAGTAGTTAAATTGCAACAGTGAAGCTGTTCTGCTCAGAAAGGCTGCTGGGTCTGCTCTTGGGAGCAGCACAAAGTGAAGCAGAGTGAGGGGCTCCAGGATTTCCCCCCCAACAGCTGGGCCCTTCCCCAGGTCTGCTGTCCAATCCCTCAGTGATGGAGGGCTCTGTCAGGCGGGCACAGCCCCAAAGAACACCCCTGAACCCTGGGAATGGCTGTCTGGGAGCTCCCAGGGAGAGTCTCTGGCCCTTCCAAATGAGCATTCCAGCCCAAGGAGCGGGTCCCTCCAGCCAGGATGGGCTGGGATATTCCTGCAGTGTGTGGGGAGCACAACCCCCCTTGTGCTAAGGGAGGGACACACGAGGGTTTAGCTTTGCTGCTGCAAATCAAAGGAATGACATGGATTTGTGGCCTATCATCTTGACAGCCTCCTTTAAACTGCTTATTTTAAAACAGGATAAACAGAGGATTAATAACCTTGCAGAACACAGAGAGCCTGGTTCCTCCCAGGGAAGCCTCTGCAGCATCCCTCCCTCACCCAGCTGCCAGGATCTCACCCACTCCCTGCCCTGCACCCTAAAAACATTGTCCCCAGAAGTGAGCTGTGTCCCCCTCAGACTCCAAAAATAATTCAGGATATACCCCTGATTCAGTTATAAGGTGATACTGAAACATGACTTCCCTCTGCACTGCTTGAATTGGAGGTGGTGGTGGGGGGAAGGTCTGTGTGTTAAATGTGAATATTTTCTTATTCATCAAAATAAAATCATTTCAAAGTCAAGACAGGTTCACACACTGAGGAACAGAGCCTGCTCCTCCCATCCCCTATTCAAGTTGGGTACAAATTCTCTCTCAAAACACATTTGCAAGTTAAAGCTGCTAAAAAAATAAGATAAGATAAAAAATAAAACCAAACACACATGCATTTACTAGTGAGTAGCTACATTGAGCAAGCACAGGGGGGTATTTTATCCCAGCCCTCGTGTCACTCGTCATTTCAGGGTGGATTTTCCAAACAGTGTTGCCAGACAGCCCCACAGAGCCCGTGGGTGGAAGGGTAAGTGGGTAGGGAAGAGCAAGAAGATCCCTTTCACACTTCTGCAAGACCTTGCTGACTTGGAAATGCCACGTTTTCAGCAAAGCAGCAGCACATCTAATAAATCACATCTGTACACTGCTTTATTCACAGGCACTGACAGTTTAGGATTGACGACACCCAGGGCAGCCCAGTGTCAAGCACTCCTAATGAAAACTATCCCATTTTGCTCCAGTAGCAGCAGCTGCCAACAGACATAATCTACTGGCATATGGAGAAGGCCATGCTAATCCCTGCAAGGTCATTAACAAGAGGGTGAAAATTACATGCAAAGCACCAGCTGTGGCATTCCCTGCTCCCTCACACTTGCTGTAGCAGGGGCAGGAGAGGTGAAAAATGCAAGTACATCTCGGCAGGTCAAGCACTGCTGGTACAGCACAGCTATTTCCCCCCTTCCCCAAACCTTCCTGGGCAGGGGAGCCTTCAAAACCTGTTTTCACGCTCAGGGGGAGATGAGCTCCATGACAGCTGGAGCAGAGGGTTAACAAGGAGGTCTTGGCCCACCTCATTAGGTGGGCTGAGTTCTGCCAGGGCAGGAGCCACGTCCCATCTTCCCTGACAGCCTGTCACCACTGGCACTGCTGCCCTCAGTGGAACAGATGCAAAGAGCATTTTTCCATCAGCCTTTCCAAGGAAAACCGTGGGGCTGTGGGGCTCAGGGACAGGGCTGAGTGCTGGGCCTGGCAGTGCTGGGTTAGTGGTGGCACTCAGTGATCTCAGAGGGGTGTTTTCCACAGAGCACAGAGTTCCAAATGCACTGAGCAGCAGCACTTCATGGGGACAAGGGGAAACAGAGCATCCAAGCTGTCTTTCCCCCAACCCCTAACCCACAAATAAGGCCCCTCTCCTCTCAGCCTCACCTCAGACATGTATTTTAACATTTACAGCCAGATACAAGCTCTTCTTCCATAACCCAAAGCTCATTCCCACAGAATATTCCACCTCCATATTTACATGGGAATTCAGGATGTGGGTTTGTCTTTGCATTAAATCATGCAATCATTTTTATAAGCACTAAATCAAAAAGTCTGTTAAAACCCCTCAGCAACGACCACCTAAAACAAATCTGCTCCAATTTAAATCCCAGCCTGCATAACGATCAATCCCATAAACCCCCTAATTGTTAACATTACTTTGGGTAATGTTTAAAAACATTAATTTCAAAAAATGTAATAGGAAAAAAGCTCTTTAAATTGGCAAAAAGATAAATGGTCTCCAGCAGCATGACCTTTTTCCATACCACGGTGACATTGAATCATTTTAAAGTTATTTACATTTTCATTCTTCCTTGGAAAAATGTTGACAAGGCTTTCACGGGCCGTAATGGATACTCAGTAACATCTGTGGGAAGTGGAGCTGCATCAAGAGCCCTTCCTCAATTCCTCTTCACACCAAAGGGCTTTAATTAATGGAGGAGAGGTGACTCCAGAGCGAGCTGGTTCATTAGTGGGGCTGGCTGAGCTTTGAGGAGTGACCCAGCTCCCCAAAACACAACCTGCCAGGGGTTTTAACCACCAGTGTCCTCCTGCCTCGAGCACAAGTGCCTTCAACTCTGCTTTTCAAAGATGAATTTGACCTCAGGCTCATAATCACCATCAGGTTGGGCTGTGACAGCAGAAAAATACCCGAGACAAGTCTTGGCTTTACTTTCCAACCTAGAACTGGAGCATCCCCCCAGTCAGAGGCAGTGTCGTGGTGTGCACACACAGCCCACAGTCCCCAACACACAGAGGGTACCTGTGGCAGGAGGCACTTGCAGGCACATATGGAGCCAAACAGAGCTATTCCCATCCCTGGAAGTGTTCAAGGCCAGGTTGGATGGGGCTTGGAGCAACGTGGTCCAGTGGAAGGTGTCCCTGCCCATGGCACAGGGAGTAGAGCAGGATCTTTGAAGTCCCTTCCACCCCAGCCATTGTGTGACAGAGAAACCTTTCACAGATCCCCAGAGGTGCCATGGGGCACACCCAGCACCCAGCACAGGACTGTGGCTCTGTCCCAAGAAGTGCAGAGACCTGTCACTTTACAAAGCCACCCCCTGGGGAGGCCAAAGTTTGACACCATAACTCTACTAACTCACAGCAGGAGAAGAGACGACCCTAAAAATAAAAGGCACTCTGGTTTTCCCTCTGGTTTGCAAGTCTTGGGAGATGGGACCAGGCTCAGCCATGAGCCTCCCACAGCCTTCCTTTATATTTCTACTGCCAGTTGCACCCTGGGACATCCCAGTTCCACCCCAGACATCCAGCCCTGTCTCTGCAGCCCGTTGGGCACAGCTGTCCCAAAGGCTCCACACGCTGCAACCCGATCCCTGCTTGGCTTGTTATAATATTAATGACAAGGAACGTGCCAACCCCCAGAGCCACACCAAGGGATCATATTCCAGCGGTGCAGTGCCTGAAGGAGACACACGGGCTCACCTTGGCTCCAGGGTCGTGCCAGGGAGCAGGACAGGGAGCTGGGGCACAAGGACATGTCCCGTGGTTGCACAACACAGCCAGAGCAGCAGCAGGCACTGCCTGAGCTGTTATTTCAGTGGTGTTTTGGTGACAGCCCCTGTGAACTGAGGGGTGGCTCAGGAACTCGCTGCATCACTGTGCTTGGTCCAAACAGTTCAACTCACACACAGGACACAACTCACTGCTTCTAATATTGAAACGGGACAGAAATATCCCACCTGATCAAAGCATGTCAATTAGTGCTCGTCTCAGTTAATGAGATGCTTCAACTAACACAAGGGAATCTATTTCTGAATGTAATGATTTTTCTGTTGGCAAATCTGGTGATAAAAACCTGCACAAGTCTGTGTGTCAATGGATCTGGGCATCAGTGTGGTTCTGGGGCATGGCTAATATCAGCATCCCACAATTAGCATGCAGCTTATTAATCCCTGCAAATAAATGAGCCTGGCCCTCCAGTCCAGAAAAACACTTGGGGGACCAATTCTTTATTTCTGAGTGTATGATTAGTACAAATTAAAACCAGAATAAGTTTTAATTTTGCCACATCAGGCAAGTCCATCAAAACACCCTTATCCCCCAGAGCCAAATCCCAATAAAGGCATAACAAGGGGATGTTTCAACTAGAATGATTAGGATAGTCCAGGAAAATTAATTTTGAAGTTTGTGGCAGCCTCCTGTCAGAAACAGGCCAGGGTGAGGAGGGAATGTTCAGAAAATGAAAATGAAAAGGCTGTGTTAAGTACTGCTGGTGGCAAGGAACAGGCAGGACCTGGCTCTGCTCCCTCTCAATCACTCTCATCAAAGCATCATATAGTATGAAGCCAATTCGACATGATAAACTCAACAACTGGAGCCCAGTTCCCAAACACAGGGCTCTGCTGCCCAAATCCTCCCTCATTTAGCCAAAGGCTCCCCTTGGCTCTTGATCTGGACTGGTCAGAGCCATCAGAGCAGGTGCTGCTGGAGGAGGGCACCAAGGACCACATGGGATGTTTAACTTCACTTTCCAAAGAGCACAGTTAAAACAAATCTCTTTTTAGCACTGCTCCCTTCTGCCAGCCTGGCCCTGCTCAGCACACGCAGCCTGGCTTTGCTTTAGCAGCCCCAGACCAGCCCACGAGACACCACTTGGGCTGTGAGACCTCCATCCAACTGCAGCCAGGGGAGTGATGGGTCTGGGGCAGTGATACACGACCTCAGCCCTTCCTTAACCAGGAGATAACCACCTTCCCTCCTCTTCTGCACACACAGGCACAGCTTGGTTTGTCCCTCTCATCTGTCCCCAGCACAGAGACCCCTTCAGAAATGAGGCAGCAGCAGATCCACCCCCAGATTCCAAGAACAAACAAGCAGGAATTCCAGCATCCAGTCTCCGGGCAATATTCTAACTCCTTGCAAATTATAATTCACATTTGAGAAAACAAAACAAACCCCAAAAAATCCTAATCCAGCTTGCAGCATACAGAAGGAAAAGCAGCCACAGCTCAGTGTTGTGTGGCCTTGCAAAAAGGAACCATCAAACAAGTCCAACCCCTTAAAACAGGCTGTGTTAAAGTAAAAGCTTGTTGTACAGCAAGCTGAGAGCACCTGAGCTTTGCTTTGGTTTTTTTCAGTCCAAATAAGGATCACATGTTGGGAACCAACCTCCCTATGGATACAAAGAAACACACTGCTCCATCTGTGACCCTCACAAACACCAGGACAGATCCTGGGGAAACACCAAGCACCACGTTCTGGAGATGAACTCAACGCCACGTCCCATGAATTTGCAACAACCTGTCCCAAACCCAGCCCACAGAACTGACCTTCAGTCCAAAGGGAAGGCTCCATCCCAGGTCCCACGTGGTGAATAGAGAGGGACCCCATGGTGCTTGTGGGAAGCCAGGAATCAGCAAGGACACAGGCCTGGATAAGGGGAGCCAGGAGCCATTAAATAACCTCCCTCTGGCCTCACCTGCAGAGCCCTTGATGAGGCCCATCCCTCTTTCCAGGCAGGTTTGAGGAGATCAGCTGTTTCAAGTGGAATAAACCTTCCCCCCCAAACCCTGCCCAGGCCTCTGGGGGTGTCTGTGTGGGAGGGAGCCCCTGTCCCTGCAGGGACACAGCCCTGGGGCCACCCTTTGCACTTGTGTTCCCTGCCCTGATTTACACCACCACGAGAGAGGGGAGCCTGCTCTTGCCCCCCAATCCTGCCATTAATAAATATTCCAATGTGCTGTTCCCGTAGCTTGAGTACAACATCCTCCCCCGGAAAAAACAGCAGCGATTCCTGAATTAATTTAGATTTCCCGCTGCCTGCTCAGACCAGCTGGATGTGGCACGCTTCATCTTCCCTGCAAACAGTGCCAGAGTCCCCGGGGGACACTCAGCACTTTATAAACCTGTCAAGCCCTTAAAGCCGGTGACCATGAGGCTTCACAACAGAACGTGTGGAGCTTTATGGCCACACACACACACACACACACCCCCACACCGGCCGGCCCGGAGAGGAGCTCCAGCCTCGGGAAGTGAGGGGATGCTGTTTTGTGCTGTGCTTTCATTTCAAAGCAAGCAAGAAAAAAAAAAAAAAAAAAAAAAGAAGGAAAGCACTGCATGATTTATTTTAAAGCCTCCAAGCTGCTGCAATGCTTTGAGTGGCTATGTATATACATGGGGAACGGGAGATTGTCTCCAAAGTCATTTGCATTCGTTCCCTTCCCTCCCTCCTCCACGCAGTGTTTTGAAAAGGTCTTATCCTGGAGATGCTGGAATATGTGCAGCGTGCAGAAATCAGACTTTTGGGCGCAGAGCACTTGACGGAGCTCTTTTTTATTTAGAAAACACATTGTCCTGCCAGTCCCACCCTGCTCAGCGCCGATTTATCCCTCTCCTCCTCCGACGAGCACCGCACGATATTTTTTTTTTTGACACGAACAACGTTATTCAGCATCTCTTCGACCTGCTCAGGCCGAGACCCTCGGCAGCTCCAGGCAGTGCCCGGCGATCCCCTGGGCTGCTCCTGCTGCTCCTGCTCCGTCCCTGGAGCCGCGCTCAGCTGCCCAACGCTGGCTCCTTCCCAGCTGGAGGCGCTCCCGGGCTCCACTCTCCCCACCCGGCCGTTTGCTCGGCTTAACAAGTCGGCATCTGATGGAGTCGCTGCCGTTTGGGTCCCTGAGGGATTATAATGTGACTGCAGCAGGTCCCGGCCATTCTTTGCAGCCCGGCGTGTTGTTGCTTCATTAAACGCCAAATTGTTACATTAATTCTAACTGCCCTGTAGAGATGTAGCTGTCAGGAGTGATTTACTCGCCTCCAGCTGACTCGGAGACTTTCCTCTCTGGAAGAGGCCAATGCCTGGGTGGGATTGGGATGCAGGACATTTGTCCGGCCAGATACTGGCAGCAAGAGGCTCTGCCCTCCCTGCAGAGACAGGGATGGTCTTCAGACCTCCGTGGAAAAATCACCAGGGAGCTAAAAAAAGGTGTGGGGTTTGTTTTTGGCTGAACTCTGGGCTGCTGGTGGCTCAGGCTGCCTGTTTAACAGGCAGCATCTTTGCTGGAGTATTTACTGAGCCCAAATCGCTGGAGTCTCTCCTTCATCCCAGCCAGCAGCTCTGCCTGTGCTGCAGTAGGAGGGTCTGGGGGCTTTCCTGCCTTGTCCCCAAGGACCGTGGTGTGGGCAGGGGGAGGTGAGGTCAGACAGGAGGGGTGGTGGGAATACCTTTGCTCGGATGCTCTGGTGCATCTGGGATAAGGCACTGGAGGGGAACTTGAGGATGAAATGTCCCCATCCGTCTTCCCTGCTCCCCGTGGATGAGGGATTTCACCTGGCCCACATTCTACAGTTTGACATAAAACCTGATAATTTCTGCAGGGAACACAGGTTTGGGCACAAAAGTGAATTTGCTGTTTGAAATAAAAAAAAAAAAAAAAAACAAAAAAAAAAAAAAAAAAAAAAGAAAAGAAAAAGATCAATACAGTAGATTTTCCTCACTGAGAACACATAAAATTTCCTGCTTCCCATGTCTTGCACTCAGGGAAATCAGCAGAGGTTGTAAAGCTCACCTGCAAACTGAGCAGTTCAAACCCCCCTCCTTCCCTAATTCCGCGTGGGTTTTACAAGCTGTCAGTCACTTGGACAGTGCGAGTTTTATTTGCTCCTTTCAAATTGGTTTTTCTTTTTAACGGGAAGAAAGCATTTATATTAATGGAATCCTTGAGCCTCAGCCCTGAAAGGAGAGGCTGAAATGCAATCCCTGAATTTGAGACCGGGACGCTGGGGAAGCTCCTCTCTGTGTGTTCAGACGAGCACAAACATCGGCGACTTCCAGCCCGTTCTGCCTCTGAGAGCAAAGCACAAAGGCAGAGGGGTAGATTTGCATTTCTCCCTTTCTTAAATTTACCCATTCCCTGGGAATTCCCAGAGGAGAGGGACAGCAGTGGCCGTTATTTGCAGGGAGGGAAACGATGAGAAAAATATCAATAAACTGCATGTTCAAGAACTACAGTTTTTAGGCTGGTTTTATAACAGCATTATCCCAAAATCAACTACATTTCTGTCTTCCCATTCTTATTTCCTTATTATCCTAGGAAATAAACATCTCCCAGAGTCTTTTTTTGGTCTTCTATAGGAAAATATTATTAATACTCGAACCACCGAAATGTTTTGATGCAAAACACTTGCCCACTTTGGGTGAGGGTGTTTCTAGGCATGGAAATCTTGAAAGCACAAACTCCTGTTTTCTCTTTAGGTGAAGTTCTGCCATCTGATTTTTTTAAAATCCCTCAGTTTTCTATTTACTCCAGAAATTTCCATGAGAAATGTCCTTGTGACGTACCTACAGGCTGGGATCAACAGTTGTCTCTTTATTATTTAGTCCTGGAGAAGGAAGGAGAAGCTGTTGAGCCCAGCTCTGGGCTCAGACTCACCCAAAAAAGGCAAATTTCTGCCTTGGCTGGAGGAGGCACAGCTTCACCCACCTCCAAAATCCCCCAGGGGCAGAGGCATGAGCAGATTTCCACTTGTCACCCCCACAGCCAAGCTGGTGGGGTGTTTTTTGCACCCATGGTGTCACACAGTGGGGTTTTCCCTTCCCTGCTGTAGCTCTAAGAGTGAGTTACCTGGAGAAAACAAGGGATTTTCTCTGTTGGGTGGGCAATGCCCCATTAAGGCAGCAGGCCGAGACCTGCTCTGCTTTGAACAGGCTCCTGATGCCCCTCTGAGAGCAGAACCTGGATGTGTTTCTGCCCCTCAGGTGACCATGGACATTTTACAGGAGGTGATGTGCATATCTGGATATATGTGTGTGTGTTTGTATGTACAGATATAGAAATCAAACAAATATATGTGTATATGTTCTGTCAAACTTAATCCCTTGAGGATTTTTTTCCCTTTTCTTTCAGATTTCTCTGGGAAATATTCCAATATCTGACTCCCTGTTTCACATTCCCAGCTTTCTGCTCACAGACAGGCAACATCAGACTGCATTTGCTGTTGCTTTATCAGCCCAGAGTTCTGCTTCCACCTTTGGGATGAATGCTAAAAAAAATAACCAAAACCCCTCAAAAACAGCCAGACCAAAGTGATCAAAGTCTGTGTGTGCCCAGAGCAATCCCCTTTGGATCATCCGAGGATTGCCAGCCTCCAAAAACTGTCATTTTTTTTATTCCAAAGCATTTCCACCTCGGTGGGTTTGCTCCTCTGTTGAAAGGGATATTTCAACATTAAAATATTGGACATATTGAAAGCACATTCCAGCACTTTGTTGAATCATGGCATTGAGGTTTAAGAGCTTTTACTCTTAGATTAATGTGTTTTATTTACTTATGTTGATGCTTTCGAGGTGAATTTAGCAAAAGACTGTTCAAAGTTTAGCTGACAAATTTATTTGTAACCTTGAAGTATTTGATCATCAGAGAGAAAGCGAGAATATAAATAAAAGACACTGGACATTCACATAATCTACAGTTAATTCCATAATTTTTTTACAGATAACAATATACATATTGTCTTGCCTTTCCTCACAGTCTGCTCGCACCATGTCCATGGAAATACACAAATGCCTGGAGCAGAGATGCGATCCCAGGAAAGCCTTTGCTCGCTCCGACACTCCCAGCGGCGCCTCAGGAATGGCAGGAACTAAACGAGCCAAACCCTCCTGCTGAGAGGCCCCCCGAGAAGGTATTTGGCAACAAGACATCAGGGTGATTGCTGAGACATTTTGCAGTAAAACTGTTGCAAAGAAATGCGAAGGAAAAGCATAAGACCCACAACCCAGAGCCATTAGTGTTCCCGGGTCAAGAAAAATTCACCTCTTGACCCCGCGATAAACGTGGAATTATTTGGGAATAAATACATCTATTCACGGTTTAATGCTTATATGGAAGAGTCAAACTAGCAATCTACAAATTAAAAGGAGGGGAAGCAGGATTAACATATGATTTTCATTTTACAAAGGAAAACGCTGGTAAATGATTGGCATGTTAAAGAGCATTTCATTTTAGAGAAGTGAAGGTGAATCCAAAATAAACCACGACATACCGCCATCGGTGCGCTTTTAAAAAACCTGCTGGAAGAACAGAGAAGTTTCCTACCATGGATTTCTGAAGTGATTCACTATGAACAGTTCTCCTATAGAAATATAGACACTGTCACACCTTTCACCGTGGATGAGGACTTTTATTTTCCCTTAAAAATGTCTCAGTGTGGGTGGGCGATGAAGCAAGTCCTTGCCTTGGAGAATGCACTGACAACAGAGAGCAAAATACCTCATATCAAATCTGTAAAGCACAAGTCTTGGTGTTTAGTAAAGACACGAGAAGCAGTTTGTTTGGACACTCAGGATGCCACTTGCTGACCCACAGGCCGGGTCCCCTCCGGAATCACATCCGTGTCCTCACACATTCCTGCCCCACTCGGCAGCCACGGCTCGTCCCTCCGTCATTCCAAGAGTTCAACAGCACCGAGTCTTTTCCCTTCCCGCTGCACGGTGGTGGATCCTGTATCAAAACTGAGCGTGGTCGACTTCATCCAGCCAGGAGGCCGGGCTGGCAGGGAAATCCGGGTACCCCCCGCTGCTGCCGGTGGAGAGGTCGGAGCTGGGGCCATTCCCGGCCAGGACCCTCATGGGCTGGGGCACCCCTTGTCCGCTTTGTCCCATGATGCCCAAGCCGTTGTCTGGGTAAACCAAGCTGGAGATTAAAGGCTGGTGGCCTGGCAGTGCTTGCAAGGAGGCTGGAGATTGGGGTATCCCGTAGGGGCTGTTGGAGCGCAGGTCGTGGTACTGGTCCTGGGCTGGGATCCCACTGGGATCCAGGGCGAAGCTCCCGTTGGTCCCGGCCTGTCTCCCCAGAGCAGGGGACGCCTCGCTGAGATTGCTGTAAATCCCATTGGAATGGCTCATTTCTGACATGGAGGGCTCATCTGAAAGGGAAATGCACTGGTTTTACTGGGGGAGCGATGGTCACGGCTGGAATGGGCTGGTTTTACTGGGAGAGGAACAGTCGCGGTTGGAATGGACTGATTTTACTGGTCATGGCTGGAATGGACTGGTTTTACTGGGGAGCAATGGTCAGGGGTGGCAGTGGCTGCACAGGAACCCCTGCAAGCTCTGGGTACATTATTCCCATTCTTGCTGATGGATCTTCATACAAGGCCATGGGATGATTATTTTTTTTCTGAGTACAAATGTCTAATACAATTTGGATTTTAAAAATATGCGTGAAAAGTACATATTACAATATAAGACTGTGATTTAAAAATAATCCTTTAAAGTGAAAGTGAGTTCAATACTTTTCCACCTTTTGTTTCTATTTGGCTTTGAGGTTTATCCTGAATTTTGATATAATTTTTAGGAGCTACCTGAACATTCACCGATGCAAGAAAAACTCTCCATTTCTCAGGGAAAAAAAAGATATTAAATAGAGATATTTGTCTGCTCAGGAACAGGCTGATGAAAACACAGTTCCAGAATGTATTTGTAAGACTTAAAAACACTCCTGAGAAATGAGCAACGTTTTTTAAATACCCAGCAGAAATTATTTGTATTTGTTAGGGGTTTATGGACAGCGAGAGCTGCTCTGTTGCCTGGGATACAAACCTGTTTGTGGCATCGGGCTCTCAATAATTGTTCACATTTTTTAGTTATTATTTATAGAATATTCATATTTAATGAGCTGATGCACAGTGTGTGTATAAACAGACTCGAAAATCAAACAGTTTTCAGAAACAGAGGGGAGCTGAGATGCAAAGCTGTGTGTGCATAAACACTATGGATGTGTCTGTGCAAATATGTACGAAGGTTTGCTTTTCGGTTTCTCCCTTTATCCCTAAAAACGACACACACGCGTTTGGGATGGAGCTCTGCCTGGAGCCGGGAATGTGCCGAACCTGCCCTCGGCAGCGCTGCAGGCACCGACCTCCCCACCCAACCCCGTCCTGCTCCCGCGGCTCTGGACAGCGTGGGATGAGGCTGTGCAGGACAAGAGTTGCTGTGGGAACGTCCCCGAATTTGTCAAACAGAAATCTCGGCTCCAAAAACGGGACTCTCTGATGCAGAAACCTCCCAACACGCAGCAAAAATCTCCCTTTTGCAGCACAGCTGCCACAGTGCTGAGGAGTCCTAACGACTAACTACACAAATAAAACCACCCCTAAAAAAGATTAAAAATAAAATAAAATAAAAATTCGCACACTCTTCCCCGTAAGAACATTCGGTGGTTCTGGACTCTCTGGTTTTTATATTTCCGAGAGTCCCTCGAAAAGGCCGTGTATGAGCTGCGGCTCTGACATCGCAGCGCCTGCCCGGGGAGCTCTCCCTGCTGTCCCCGCAGCTTTTCGGGCCTGACACGAACATTCCCCCGGAGGAACAACGGAGTGTCCCCCACCCTCCTCAGCCCCCACGGCCCCGGTAACCCCACCAGGACAGCGCCGCGGTCCATCCCGCAGCTCTGCCCTTCTGCTGCCCCGGGCTCTTGGTTTCACTCATTGTATCACGTCTGAAAACTCTGACTGTGGCACCGACGGGGTGAAAACAACCTGGTGACCGACCTGTGAAGGAGACCTCGGCGTCGCTGTCGGGCCCCTCCTCCTGGATGCTGTCCTTGTCGGACTTGGATGTCCCCCGGGATCGCTTCATGTTCCTGAAGTACTGACCCCACCGCTGCCTCCCCGCGTCCTTCTTCAGCCTTTTCTCCTTGGCCCTGCGGTTCTGGAACCAGACCTGCGGGCGGGACACGCCGGGTTGCTCGGTGGCTGCGGGGCCGGTTCCCCCCCCCGGCACCTCCCGATCCGCGCAGACCCCGCTCTTACCTGCACCACCCGCATGTCCAGCCCCGTCTCCGACGAAAGCTGCTCCCGAACGTGCCGCGCCGGCTTGGGCGAGTTGTTATAAGCGTTTTTGAGGGTCTCCAGCTGCTTGGCCGTGATGGTGGTGCGGGGCCGCTTGGCCGTGGATTCAGCCTCTGCCGACACGGTGCGAGTTGCGGGTGAAGTCACCACGGGACGCGGGACCCGCGACCTTCCCCCCCTGCCACCCCCGACGGCTGATGCTCCCACCCCTCCCGCCCGCTGCTTGAGCCTGTCCCGGAGGGCAGGAGCGCCCCGGGCCGCCTCCCTGCTGCCCTCGGGGGGTGGCAGGGACGGGGCAAGGGGAAGGGGTACCTCTCTGCTTGGCCGTCTCGTAGTCCGCCTTGCAGACCAGCCTGCTGTCCTCCATGAGGTAGAACTCGTCGCCGGTGGCCAGCTGCCGCTTGCAGACGATGCAGGCGAAGCAGTGCAGGTGGTAAACGAAGTCCTGGGCCCGTCGCACCACCTGGGTCGGGGGGATGCCCTGCTGGCAGGCGGCACACTTCGTCCCGAAGCGCCTGAGAGGGGGGGGACAAGCGGCGGCCGCTGAGCCGGGGGTGACCGGGGAAGGGTCCCCGTCCCTGCCCGGCGCTGTCCGCGGTTCTGAACCTGCCGCTGTCCCGGTGCTGAATCCCCCCTTCACCCTGAGCCGCTGCCCGCGCTGCGACCCCCACCCGGGCCAGCCGCCCCCCGTCCCGTCCCGTCCCGTCCCGGGCGGTCCCCACGCACTTGAAGAAGTCCTCCTTGCAGTACACGCCGTCCCCGCGGCTGAAGCACTTCTCGGCCAGCTGCGTCTGGCAGTCGGAGCATTTCAGGCACTTGCTGTGCCAGTGCCGGTCCAGGACCTTAAGGATGAACCTGTCCACGATGTGCTGGTTGCAGCCGGCGCACAGCGGGATCTCTGCGGGGAGGCAGCTCCGGTCAGCCCTCGACAGCCCCCTTGCCCCCCGAGACCGGCCCGGCCCCTCCCGCCACCCCCGGGGCCGCTGCCACTCGGGGCGGCCCGGGGAACAGCCCGAAAAACCCCAGTATTCGTTCAAATTCGTTTTTTGCAGCGCCGTGTGAGCGTTTGCCCGCGATCAGCGAACCCCCGGGCTGAGCACACCCGGGAAAACATGAAGGGAAGTGATGGAAACGGAATTAACCCCCCGACCGATCCGCCGGCAAAGCTGCAATTATTCCAAGCTCTTTTCCCTTTTCCTGCACTTCCAAAATTCACTTTCAAATATCGGCGGGGTAGCCCGGGTGGAGTGGGGGAAGAAACTACCAAAAATTGCGAGAATTGCACTGAAAATAAAAACGCGGCAGGCTTGTCCCTTCACCCTGCAGATACCGACAGGGATGATACAGAAAGAGATAAAGATAGAGATATGGAGAAACAGACATATAAAAATAAACAGATACAGTAGATAGAGAACGAAATGTACAGATACATAGACACAAATACATAGATTTCGTTATAGAGGTGTAGATAGAGATAAGTAGGTAAAAATACGAATACGGGATACATAAATACAGATATATCGGTACAGATAGAGATGGAGAGATACAGACACGGCGGCAGAGATACAGATAGTTGAGGACACGAGAGCATCTATATGTAAAGACAACTGTATGAGGAGACACAGAGCTGCCTCGGGGTGCGTAGGGGTGGAGGTGGAGGTGATCTCGTTCTCCTCAACAATTCACCGCGTCCAAACGAACAACCCCGACAGCGGCAGCGGCTCCGGACAGGACTGAGCTCCGGCAGCGGTAACACGGCACAGCCCCGCAGGGTCCCGGCTCAGCCCGGCTCGACCCGCGGCTCTTACGCTGCATCGCGATCCGCGGGCCAGCTCCGCTCGCTCAGCGGGGCCGCGGGCTCTGCAGCATCTTCCGATCCCCCCCCCACAAATCACGGCGGCAGTTGTGTCCCCCCCTTCCCCGGCCGCTGCCACCCCCGCGCCGCCGGGGATTTAATTCGCTAAAGCGGGTTATTTTTAGCCGGCGGCCCTGCCCGCCGGTGCCGCTCTGAAGCGCCGGGCAGGGCATCGCGCCGCGCTGTATTTAATCCTCCCCCGCCCCCGGCGGCACATCCCCACATCCCCTCCCGCCGCCCCTTCCCGGGAGGGACACGGCTCTGGGAAACGACCCCGGCGGGGCCGTCGGCGGGCGGGGGTCGCGCCGGGGGGAGGCAGCGCCAGGCGCTGCGCCGGGTTCGTTGTGAGCCGCAAACCCCGAATTTGCCCCCCGGCTCGAGCAAAGCACGGCGCGGCTCGGCTCCCCCGGGCCCGTCCTGCCGCCTCGCTGCCCCAGGCATCCCCACGGTAAGCCCCGCTGAGCCCCCTCGCTCCCCTCCCGCTGCTTCCCCGACGGAGCCGGAGACCACGGGGCCAAAACCGAGCATCGCGTCCTGCGGGAAAATGGTTCTTTTCGCGTCGTTCGTTCTGGCGGAGGCACCGATTTCGGCGGTGTCGCCTCCGCTCCCGCAGGGCAAAAGCAGATCCCGGTTGCCGGGTCAAACGCGCAACTCCCGCACCGCGGGGAGATGACGGGGAGGGCCACGGAAAGACGGACCGGGGGCACCAGCCCCACCATGGGGGCTGCGGGGGCGCGGGGTCCGTCCCGCGGCCGGTGACACCTCGGTCGCCGCACACCGGCGGAGCCCCCGCGCCGGCTCCTCGTTGTTTGGTTTTTTTAAGCCCCCGCCGGCCGCGGTCGCTGTCGGAGAGAACCGGGACTGCCCGGCACCGGGACCGGCCCCGCTGCCCCGGCCCCGGCTGTGCCACCGCCGGTGAGACGCGGAGCCCCGAGCACGGCGGGGGAGCGCGGTGCGGTTCCCCCCGCCCCGACAGGGCTGCCCCCGTTCGTTAAACGGGAGGAAAGAACATTTAAAGAGAAGAATTAACGGGAATTTTTCCGAAGTGCGGAAATATTCGTGTGGGAGCCGGGGGGGGAGGCCGGGTGGTCCCAGCCGTCGGGGGGAACCGTCAGGCACCAAAAACTCCCCGTTTCGTCCCTGCCCTCGTTGCGCGGGGAGCGGAGGGACCCCGAGGCAGTGCCGGGAGCCCGGGGTAGCCCCGAGGGCGACGGGGAGACCAAACGGGCGTCTGGAGCGGCCGGGGGGCAGCGAGGGGGTCTCCTATATCGGGGACGAGCAGGAGAGAGCGAGCGGGAGCGTGGGGAGGGCGGAACGGACCGGGATGGACCCCCCAGTGCCGTCGGGCCGCCCGCCTTGCCCCGCAGCCAACCCCGACCGCGGCCCCGACGGTGCCCCGGGGAACCGGCACAGAGGGGACTCCCGGCGGTGCCTCCGCGGGGGGACGCGGAGGTTTGCGCGGCCCCCGCCTCACCTGGGCTCCGCGGGAAGGGGCAGAGCTCCGCTGCCTTCTCCGAGCCGGCGCGGACCCGCTCCAGCAGCATCGCGGCCTTCGTGGGCGCCGTCCGAGGAGCGCGGCGGCGGCGCGGGAGTGGCGGAGCGGCGCGGAGGGGGCGCGGAGGGAGCGGCGCGGGGCTGGGCGGGGCGGGGGGGGGCGCGGGGGGCGGGCCGGGGGCGGCTCCGGGCCGCAGCTGGGCCGCGGTTCAGCGCCGGGCTCTTTAGCATCACAAAAGCGGAGGGGGGAGCGCTGCCCACCTTCCCCCCCGCACCGGCCCACGCGTGGCCGGGGCCGCTGCTCCCGACGCGTGGGCTCGGGCTGCAGGAGCCGCCCGCGGGAGCAAAGCTGCCCCCGGGACCCCCCCGAGCCCCCCGGAGCCCGCACGAAGCGGGGTGGGGGAGCCGCCGTCGGGGGGAATCTTTCCCCGGGCCCCACCGCCCCCCGGCCGCCCCCGCGGCCGGATTTCGTTTGTCCCCGCAGCGCGGTTTGCGGGTCTCCCCCAAAGCCGCCCGTGCGGAGCGAGGGGGGCTCTTTCCCGTCCGCTAATTAATTAATGAGCGCGGAGAGGTAGCGGGTGTCCGACCCCCGGGCAGCAGCGCGCGGCGGCTGCGGGAGGTTAATTGCGCTAATTGAGGACGGGGCGGACAGGGACGTGTGTGTGTGTGTGCGCTGTGTGGGTAGCAGGGCTGCGCGTGTGTTTGTGCGTGTGCCCTTATTTGCGTGTGCGTGGCAGCCCGTGGATCACTTCGGGTGTGCCTGTCGGGCTGTGCGGGTCCTGTCCCCGCGTGTTTTGGGTGTCCGTGTGTGCGGGGTGTCGGTGCGTTCAGGGGGCTCGCGGGTCAGTGTTTTTGTGCGGGTGCCACCGACAGCCCCGTGCGTGTGTGCCCCGCTTGCCCCAGGCAGGCGGAGCTGATAATTGTGGTTGTTACTGTGAGCCCGTTAATCCCCCCGAATCCCTTTACCTCCTGCTCGCAGGGGATTACAAATTAATAAAAGCAGCTTAGGGGCGGGAGCTCCGAACACACATATGCTCCTGCCGACGGCAGCACCGGGACTTTCGCCCGCTCGTGGGGGCACCCGGGGAGCTCCACAACGAGCCCCCGACCCTGGGACACCCATCCCGGGCTGACAGACCACCTTCTCGCCCGCTCCCCTCCTGCGGGGCCAAAGGACTGTGCCCTGTGATGGTTCATCTGCCCGGGGACAGGTCCCAGTCTGGGGACAGCTCAGCCTTGTACTGTTGGAAAACAATCCGGGAGATATTTTGGGGGCCGGGATCTGGGGTCCCCAGATAAAGTACCCAGAAATTCCAGGCTGGAGTGAAGCTGGGGTGCAGGTACAGCACTGCTCAGCATGACTGCGGCCACGCTGCAGTGACACAGGTGCCACCAGCACCACAGGTCCAGGAACAGCTCCTGGGGGGCAGGTGACGACCCACAGGGTCGCGTTTAAGCTCAGTTTTAAAGTGGGTTTTGTCTGAGCCCCCAAGGAAGCACTTTAAGACAACGTGGGTGTGAGGTGGTGCCTGTTCCCCCCGCACGGGGCAGGAGGGAAGGGAGGGAGGGAGGGGCTGTTTCCCACATGCCAGCCCCGTGGTCCCTCACACTGTGACACCATCACCCCCAAAAAGCCCCTCAGGTTGTAGCAGACACCAGACCCTGCCCGGGGGTTTCCTCCAGCTGCCACCATTAATAAAAACCAAACTCAAACTTATGTCTGTTCTTGGTTTTCTCTCTTCCCTGGTTCTGAAGATTCCTCAGCAACTCCTGAGAAGTCCGGGCTTAAAAATACTCCCCTCCCTGTTCCCTTCTGTTGGCTCTTCTATGACCAGACCCAGAGGCTGCTCCACCCTTCCCTCCGATGAAATCGTGCCAGTTTTTGTAGGACTTGTCCCCAAAACAGCATCAGACCATGAACTGAGTGGTCCCAGGGCAGCCCCTGGCACCTCTTCACCAGGAGATGCCCCGAGTGTGGGTGGCGAGGGCAGGTCTGGTCCTGCCTCAGCAGGGACGATGCCTGGGTTTGTCCTCAAGGATTTGGGCGGTGAGTCCAGACCTCGAGTTCCCCGGGAGAACATTGCTGGTTCCCAGGCAAGGTCAGGGGCTAGCCAGGAAACGAGTTTCAGTGCCAAACATTCCCTGACATTTCAGGAATTTATGGGATAACAGTGAAAGAAAAGGAGCAAAGGTTCACCTGTTCTCAGATTTAAACACCTACACAAAATGATGGATGTGCTTTGACACAGACATGGACAGGGGGCAATCCTGGCAATACAGTTTAGCTAAAAACAAATTGAAAACTAAATCCAAGTGGAAACCACAGGTAAAGAGCCCAAACACACCACTTTGCCCAAATGTTTGCAATTTATTTTAAACAAGCACATTAGTTTACAATTTAGTACAAAACAGTCACTTTTTCTTCCAAGAGAGGAACGAGACAGTAAAAAACCAACCAAACCAAACCAGAACAGACTCAAAAATGTCAAGTTACTGAATTCAAATAAATAGAACATTTAAATTACTGCAATGGTATCGTCACTATTTGCACTATTCACCTCGTGTGCAAAGCACAGACTGAGACAACACATCCAGGACTTTTGTTCCCACCCAGTTCTGAGCAGGAACAGCAGGATGGACACACTGCTGGAAATCAAAAATTAGCAGTTCTCAGGAATGACTTTATTAGGTTTCTTTAGCACTTGCAGCTTTCCTCTCTCTCCTGGCACATTCTACTTCTTTTTATTTTCTATGCAGGTTTAATATTCCCTCTTTAAAAACATCCAGAGAGGAAAGAAAACTCCATGAATTACAAAGGGCCAAGAAATCCCTCTTGGAACTGAGTGGCCCCAGCACAGGGCAGGGGCATTGCAGGAACCTCTGTGGCACAACACACCACACAAACAGACCCTCCAGGACTGAGGAGATGGGGCTGGAGGCAATTTTTAAAGGAGAATCCCTTTCCTGGCAGCATCACCCATCCCCCAGCACAGCCTGTGCCGTTACAGAGACAGAAAACGATGCCGTTTGTCATTATAAAGATGGAAAATAAGAACAAGCAAACCAAGATTTACACAGCTGAATTCCAAGTGAGGAAAACCTGCCCAGATGAGGCTGTCGAAGTGAAACCCTTGGCTGGTTCACTGGCAAGAGTTGGAGCACCCACACGGACAAGAAACATCCTAATTTCATGCTTTTACACTCTTAAAAAGCCACTGGAAGTTTGAGGATTGGTTCCTTTCGTTGTGTTTGCAGCAATGTGGAAGTTAAAGGTGTGTGGCAAAATCCCCCACCTTATTCCAAACCCACATTTGCTGTTTTTCAAAGGCAAAATCATCCCTAAAAAAAACTCCAAAGCCTTTTGCTTCCATGAGCAGGAGGAGTCAAAGCTAACCAAGTCAGGTCTCTAAATGTGGGAGAATCCCAATCAACAGCAGCAACGACTGATTTTCAGCTTGGGAATGTGCAGCAATTCCAACAGCAGGAATTCAACAGTCCCACAGGAAAAGGCCCAGTTTTCCAGATCCAACACTGCTGTGCTGGCTTAGGGGTTTTTGGGGTTTACTTTTAAAAGCTAAATGTCCTGTGGGATAAGAGCACCTGCCCAGATTAGGTCACTTCAAAGTTGCCTGATTTTCAAAACTAAACGTGGAATCTCCAGGTTTTCCTCCTTTCTGGGATCTCTCATTGGATTCCAGCCCAAACCAACCTGAACTGAGCCTGTCCCACCTTCCACCATCATTCCAGTTGCTTACAGGGTGTTTTAATATCCAAGCCCAAGTGCTGCAGGGAGTCAAGAGCAACAAGGGACAGTGAATCCCTGAAGCTCAGTGCTGTTACTCCAAGTGGAAGTTGCAGAAACACGTCAGAAATATTCAGTTTTGTGAACAAACAAGATTTGATTACGAAAAAAAAAATAATCCTGGGGAGTTTTTGTGCTTTTTAGATTATTCTTGTTGCCAGGTTTTAAACTTTCTATGCTGGGGCTTTATGAGGGAAACCAGAGGAGGATCCACTAATGGCATAAACACAGGGAATTGGCCAGAGACTCCTTATTCCTTCTCGTGTAACAGAGGAGCCAGCAAACATTCAATTAAATTAAAAGTTGCAAATGTAGAATTGAAAGGAAAAGCCTTTTTATATAACATAATTAATCTGGAGAACTCACTGCCACGAGAAAACGTTGAGGCCAAAACCTATTAGGATTAACTAAAGATTAGGTAATGGATAACTAGAACATGCTCAATTACATTGGATAGGATTATAAACTTCACTATCCAGGACGTGAATTATCCCCCCCCAGACAGAATCACAGGAACTCCTATTCCCAGGGGTAATTTTAGAGCTGTTTTCAGGGTTTCTTCTAATTGCTGCCCACCAGGCCCCCAGACTGACCTGTAAAGGCAAATGCCACGTTCCCAACTGCTGCCACGTCCCAGAAAGGGGCAGCTCTGCCCTAAACCATCAGAGAGCCCTTCCTGACTCCATGAGGAGCATTCCAGCAGCAGGGAGGGAGGGAGGGGCTGTTCTGTGCTCTGCACAGACAGTTCACAGCTGGCAGGTGACACCCTGTGAGCTCAGAGCCGGCAATGCCAAGAGAAGAGTCCATCAGGATTGGCTTCCACCTGGATAACAAGATCATTACTCAGCTATTTTCCTGGTTCATAAATGAGGTGAGTTATCCAATGCTCCATTAGCACATCCAAGAGTGGAGCAAGTAAAGAACCAGGTCCAAGTCTGTCCTTGCTCACACCTTATTCTCCAATAAAATGATGACCATTAGCAATCAGAATCAGGCTGCTAATTGAGACACAGACTGCCTCAAAACTCCCATCCAGACAGTCACACACACGTCCTTGGCTGGAATACACAAGAATGATTTGAACTCAGAACGCTCTCCCCTTTAAATATGCCATGTAAATAATGTTTCAGAAAGTCACAGAGGTTTAGAAATGGTTTAATCAGAATAAAACTCGTTTCTTGGAAAAAAAAAACCACCTCAGAATTGAATTCTTGCTCCTCCAAAGGAAGCAGCCAAAGTACCACTGGAGCTGTTGAACACTCGGGGAGGTGAAACCAGCTCTGGATAAACTAAAAAAAAAAAATATATATAACACCTGACTTGAAGTACACAAAACAATATCCAATTTCCTCCCACAGCAGGCACAGTGGATTGCATAATGCAATGTTTACTCTGAAAATGAGTAAAGGATGTCGGTGGTAAGTCATGGAAAAATCTGCACTGACACATGCAACGCTCCCTCCAGAGCACAGCCATGTGTGCCTCGGCTTCTCACAGCCAGCTCCTCACATCCAACACCTGGAAATGCCTCGGGACAAAGGGCTCTGCAACAAGGAAATACTGTGTATAAAATCCCTGATCATAAAGATTAAAGCTGTGTCTGGGACTGAACAGCCACGTACACGGAGAACTCCTACACCGAGGCCCGGTAATACCTCACCTTCCACCTCTTGGATCTCATCCTGAAAAAAAAGTACATGATCATCAAAAACAGGGAGGAGGCCACATAGAGGATGACACAGAGACTCATGTCTATGTTGGAAAAGCCAATCCCTAGGAAGGACACAGCCTGCCTGGTCTCTTTGAGGTTCACCGAGGCCGCCGCGTTTTTCCCGCTACCTTGGACAGCTCCGGGATTCCCCCCTGGCTTCTCCAACCCCTTGGAGCCCAAATCTACCGGGTTTTCCTTCTCCTGGATCTTATTTTCTCTGTTTCCCCCCGGATTCTTCAGCAGGTTTTTGTCCTTCCCCTCCCTGGTGTCTCCCTGCTCGGGGTCACT
Source organism: Platyrinchus mystaceus (assembly GCA_035041135.1). Classification (NCBI taxonomy): domain Eukaryota; kingdom Metazoa; phylum Chordata; class Aves; order Passeriformes; family Tyrannidae; genus Platyrinchus; species Platyrinchus mystaceus. The sequence goes on from JAWWLV010000040.1 coordinate 2,477,969, forward strand.
GGAGTCAGTCTGGCTCTGGGTGTATTTGTAGAGAATATTGTCACTGTTGTAGTGGGATTTCAGGAATTGCAGGACTTGCTCTTCGTTCCAGCTGTGCAGTCCTTTAATCTCCTCGTGACATGCAGGACAAATGTCTGGAGTCGGCCACTGGACTTTGGGAAATTTGGGATCTTCAGTTAAATCACCTGATTGGGAGGAGGAAAAAAAAAAAACCCAGTAAAAATAAATGTCAGAATAAAAATCAGGGAATGAACGGGGAAAGCTGAACCACCAGACACCTCACAGGGAGCATTTCCCGCTCACAACCGGTGGGGTCGTTCAAAAAACACACCCCAACAGCACAAAAACACCTGTATGAAACCAAGACAACCCCAAACAAACTCAAAAATTCCCAAGTTTCCTCAATTCTGACCCCAGACATTTCAAAACACAACCACAAAAGGATAATCCTTTGCCTTTTCTCCCAGGAAAAGCTGCAGCACCGGAATCCCAGCCCGAGCTCCTGCCAGTTGCTGCTTTCAGGAGGCAGAAGGACCCAACCACGACCATCTGGGCCCTTCAGGGTTAACCTGAATTATTATGGTGCAAAACAAACTGCTCTTTTCACCCAGTGCTCCTTAATCCCTGAGTTCTGCCTGGGTTGCAGGAGCAGCTTCAAGGCCAAAGGCTCTGATATTTTCATGTTTCTGTGCCGTGAATCATTCCATCCTAAGCTTGCTCTTCCACAGCTTTGCATTACTGCCAGACCAAACTGGTTTTAGTACTTGAAAAAAACCCATTCTTATATTTAAAGATGTATTTTTCAGCTTGTTTTCTTTTTTTTTTTTTTGTTTGTTTGTTTGTTTTTGTTTTTGTTTTTGTTTTTGTTTTTTTTAGCCTTTAAACCTGTAATGTTGTCTTGAATCAGATCCAATTTGGACATTTTAGATGCTCTCAGCTCTGGCCCAGAGCTGAAGGCTGGAGCTGCTGTCACATTTTGCTCTAAAAAATAACATTTGAAAGCGTGGATGGAGATAATTTTTGGAAAAAAAGAATTGCAAGAAAAAGCTGATTTATTTAGCTGGTGGTTATTAGTACACATTTAAAATGTTTTAAAAAATACAGACTATCGTTTTATTATTATTATTATTATTTTATCTTCTTTTAAAGGCAGGAAGCTTCCCCATAAAAATAGGGAAATGCTGTCAATTCTGCCCATTCTAAAGCAACAGGGAATAATCCCACAGGGCAGAGCCATATCCAGGCAGCCCCTGACCCACCCCAAGGCTGTGCCAAGGTGTTTTCATTGCCCAAAAACATCATTTCTCACTGGAAGTGACCACAACCACAGAGAGCAGCTTTTAAGGGTGAAAATACATCACTGTGCCATGGAGAAATTTTAGCAAACTTCAAAAGCACAATTTAACATTGTTATTTATTCCAGGGGGTTTATACTTCTTACTAAAAGGGTATTTTAGCTGGCTGTTGCATCACCTAAATCAATATCCCTGTGAGTTTTCCAATACCTTAATGCTCTAAATAAGTGTATTGCTGCACCACTTAGCAAGTCCAAGCCAAGAGGAGTCTCCTGGTTCTGTGTCCAGCCCAGCAATTGGAACAAAAAATTAGGGGGGGTTTGTTTTCATTTAATCCCTTATCATTTCCTTTTCTTCTCCTTGGAGAAAGGAGACAAAACTGTTTGTGCTCACAACAGTATTTAGTACCTCAAAAATCTTGGGAATTCAGCAGGACCATAACATGAACACAGTGCAGCATATTTAAATTGTAACTAATGCTGCATTACCCAGATCCATAACAGCAGACAGGGATTTAGTGCAAAGAGAAACCAATTTTCTTTAGTGCTTTAGTTACTTGATACCCCCATAACAGAAGGGATTAAACACAACCAGTATTTTAACAGCACTTTTAGTCTAACTGAAAACACAGTGATCTAGAGGGGGCACAGATTTCCCTCACACACTAATTTTATTTTATTCCACTGCTGATCTGCCAATAATTCAGGCTCTTTTATCCCGAGAAAGTGTCTTGTTCAATTATATTTTTCCATCCAGCGTCGCACCAGAACAAAACAAAGACAGGCTTTAACCTCTGTTTAAAGAAAGAAATGTGATTATTTTTTATCCACTTTCATTGTCCCCTTTTTAAAAAGGTTTTGATTTGGACTCCAGAAAGATCCTCTCATCAAGCAACAGGTGAAATTTCAGAAGAAACTACCTTTGAGAATGGTGTTTTCTCATTATCTCCCACAAGGGCACAGCAACAGTCCCTCAGTGTGTCCCTCCCATACCTGCCAGCCTGTTGTTCACCACGTTGTGCTTCTCCCAGAGCCACAGAACAGCCTTGTCCAAGGTTTTCACAGAATCCATGGACTCTTTGGCCATCTCTTCAAAGTGCTGAGCACAAGCCTTGCACCCAAAGAAGTGCTGGATGTACCTCCTCATGACCTGCAGCACCGTTTGGGGATTGTCCTCGAGACCTGCAGCACAAGGGACAGGTTTATTCAGCCCCTTCTGGACCAACACAGGCACTTCAACATCAAAGTGAACACTTTTGTAACTTAAAAATACCCAGGGCACAAGTGTCACCACAGAAATCTGTATAAAAATAAGTCACAGAGATCTCAGAGGGACTAAAAGCTTCACATAGTTCTTTGAAGAAACACCCCAAAACACATATATAATATTGTCACTAAGCAGTTCATTTATAACATTGCCACTAAGTAGTTGAGGTGAGACATTTAGAAGTAAAATTATTTGGCAATAAATAGAGCTTAGAGTGCTCTCAAACAGGGCTTTCCACAACACACTGTTTGGAAAGCTTGGCTGGGGTATCAGACACAACTACAAGGGAATGATTTCCAACACACTGAGGGTCCCAAAATGCTAATTGAGCAATAGTGCTATTAAAAATGCAAAGTAGCTGCTTACACCAAAACATTTAGTCTGTACAACTGTACTGAAAGTTACCCTGATCAGCACATTAAAATAAGGGTTAAAAGTCAAGTGTTCTCTACAGTGAAATTTCTCCTTTCAAAGAGTATCAGACAATTCAAGGGGGGGAACAAACTTAGTTAAATGAGAGCCAGACATTAATTTTTACCAGGGTACACTGTGAAATTGTTCAAACATGCAAAGTTCACACTGTCTGTGTGTCACAACCCTTCTGCAAGCAGAGACTTTCTCCGATATCTTGCCCAATAAATGAATATTTATGGGCTGCAGAACACAACATTTATGCCCAGGCACTGCAGTTATGGTGATCCTTCTACTGGAAAATCAAGAGTCAAAAACCCCCTCAGGTCAGTATTTCCCAAGGTGCTTGTGATGCCTGTGTGTTACTGAGGAATTAAAGCACCAGAATCTCATTACACTTATTAATTCCACAGCTTTTTTGGCAGGCACTGAATGCACCCCCAGAACAGCTGCTGAGCAACGTTTGCACTTCCAAGAGTGAATCAGGAATCCTCCCAAAATAAACACAAGCATGTTATTATTCTGTAACACTCACACTTTTACACTAAATAGGTAATAATTAATTCTGAAGTAAAATAAGGTCTCCCCAAATGGAGAACTTTGTGGCCTTTACTGTGTCAGCAGGTAGTTCTTTCATCTCCAAGTGGCTTGAAAACCTGACATAATTTGTTGAAATCCTAATGGTTTCATCTCTGTCTCGCAGAATTTCTGATTCATGCTTAATTGACCCAGTAAATTATGTCAAAATGCATTAAAAAATGTACTGTGTGTTACCATGAACACACACTTGTCAAATTAAACACATTTTATGGTGCAGATTGATCAAATTACAGCCTCCTGCTGCTGAACACTGGAATAATTTACTGTTGCATTGTTTTTTGGAAGAAAAAAAAGCCTCAGAAAACCTGCTCAAACTATCAGAGCACTCTTGTTATAAGAATTACATGTAGACTGTCATTACACTTTTATTTAAAATAACACCATGATATTTTTAAACACAGCAGCAAAAAGAAGTCTTTAAAGCCAAAAAGAAACCCTAAACAGCAACCAATCTCTCCTCAGCCTCTTCAATATCTGTGATTGAACAGGCATGTTCAATATAAAGACATGTTCTATAAAACCTATGAGATTAAAGCAGATTAAATTACTGTATTAAAAGGCTGGAAAATAATTTTGGGAAGTTGAAACGAAATTTCAGGCAGAACAGTTTTATTATTCATACTAAAAGATGTATTTAGAAAAAAAAACCAACAAAAAACAACAAACACAACCAAAGTAACTACCTGCAAATAATCCCTTTGTGAAGGAACAGATTCACACAAAAATTTAATTATATCAGTTCTCCTGTGCAATGTTACACTCCTGAAAATTCATTTTGTGGGGAGATCTTTCAAATTCAGCACCAGATTAAGGAAGAACCCAGGTAATTCATTATAAAATCCCCAAGCCTGCCTTATTCACACCAATAGATCCTGTTATCCACAAACTCATTTCTTTATAATTAAGTGTGCTCACTTAATTACCAGAGCAGTTCTGCTCTGGGTTCCTTCGGATCCCTCGTGCTGCAGGTTCAAAATTCCCCCTTCCCCATTAAAATATTCCAAGTGTAGCCCAATAAAGGAATTTTCTCACTAAATCCCCAGCGAGTTCACCCAGAGGAAACGCTCCAGGGAACCACATTTGCCTTGCAAAGAAAACAAACAATTGCAAAAGGGCTCATTTTGTTTGTTTTTCTTTTATCAGCCCCCGAGCTGAATCTTCTATTAACATCTGCCACGTATCATCGTGTAATCCTCCTTTTCTCTCTCCTCCCCAAACTACTGCAATTCAGGGTAACCCTAATCTTTAAAGTGGACAAGAAGCATAAAACCCTACCTGTGGTGGGAAGGATTAGGGGAGTACATCATGCTTTTTAGTAGATGGGATTTAAACACAAGCAATAAGGAGAGCCAAACCTCCCAAGACATAATCCCACGGTCTCAGACTGACCCAATTCTTTGGCTGTAAGAAGTGATCATCACATCTCTGCCCCGATTTCCAGCCAGGGTTAACTGTGCCAAAGAGTTCTCAGGTCCTGCCAGGCATTTTTAACTTCAGATTTGAACTCCAGCTCAGGCTTGAAACACAGAATTTTAGGGTTTTTTGCGTGGTTAAATATTAGGGGTTTTGTAGGTTTAATCAGGATATTTTTGGTAAGTGGGATGAAAAGGGGAATTTAAGTTATTCAAGTGCAAACCCTCAAACTCACAGCACTAAATGGAAGAGATTTAACCCACTGTCCCATGGAAAACAAAAAAAACAAAGAGAACAACAAAAATAAACAACAGGCTGATTTGCTATCACCAAAAAAAAAAA
>JAWWLV010000040.1:2483395-2499141 GCA_035041135.1 Platyrinchus mystaceus
AAGAATAAAAATATATGAAGGCCAATATTTTAGCATTAATAATTCCATTTTCATTGGGTGAGGGAAATGGATTATATATCCAGCATGTTTCTTAAATGGGAATCATCACCAGAATATTAACACTCTGCTTCACAAGATGCTGCAAGTCTAAAAACAAGCAATTTTACAGAGTGCTGGCAAAGTAGTAAATCACTGCAGAGATTAATGACAGGTACACTCAGCTGAAAAAAAAAAAACCCAACCCAAAACAGTCATAACATTCAGTATTTAATAAATAACATTACAGAGGGATCAGCTAATGGTTGTACAGCTACTAAATTCCATGGTTAAATCTCATTCTTCTCAAATTGAATTCCCAGTGCAACCTCAGGTGACCTGAATAATTTTCATCCCTTTTTAAGGGAGCTCAAAATTTCTTTGTTTGAAATTCTCTTTTTTTTTTTTTTATTTTTTTCCTGCTTTATCACTCCCAGCTTTAGGGCCACACACTTTATTTACCACATTTCTAAGCAAGCAGAAGGGCTTTCAAAACCTTCCAGCTGCAGCAAAGCTCTGACCCCTGCTGGTACAGACCTGCAGCCACTGCCCTCCACAAATGTATTAACTGAGGATTTAAACACCCCCCAAAAAATATGGTTTTTACCTGTATTTATCAAGGCTTTTGGTCTCAGTGCAGCTTGGACAGTGAGGGTGTGGAACAGCTTCCAAAGGGAGCAGCTGTAACCTCTCAGCTCTGGTCTGCTGCCCTGGCAGCCAACCCACTGAACCTTTTTAGGGAGAAATATCCCAGAAATCTGGAAAAAAAGAGAGGTGTGTTTAGGATAAATGCAGCTCTGGGATCTCAGTGTGCTACTGGATGTAAAAGCACAGCTGATCCTACATGGAATTGAAAGTAAAGAACAGTTGACTACTTTCTCTGCACTTGTTGCTAATGAATTCAGGCTTAAGGCAAATGAATTTTAAACCTACAATGACCCTTCAGTCCCAGATACTCTGATGCCCCTTTAGAAAACTCAACCCTGTTGCAGGATATACAAAATACTGATGTCAAACCTCCTAAAAATAGCCTGACAGAACACATGAAGCAGCTTAACCTGTAAAGTTATTTTTTTAAGAACAGCATGAACACAACACAGAAATGTTACTGTAAACTCTGGCAGAGCCCCAGTTTCCCTGGGCACACTAAAAATTCCATATTACTCCACCAGGTTGACTTGACTCCCAGTGGTAAAACCTTCACAGGTTAAGATGGAGAATTTAATATTATTTCTTCTTAAAACAAACCCACTTCTTAGTCCTTACACCCCAAATCCAGTGCAAGGTTTTAGTTTTGGATTCTTCCCTCTCTGCTTCCCAAAACACACAGGAGGTTTCCAAATTTCAGAGAGCAAATAGGGAAGGAAGATTCTTATTTATTCCTGTCCCAGGGCTTTGATTGCCAGAGTGGGATGGGATTCCAGCAGGGCCTTTGCATGCCAGGAAATGAAAGAAAAGGGGAAAACCCTTCAGGAATAATGCCCATTTCAGGGGGTCAATCTCCCATCACTTCAACTCTGCCCTTCCAGAGAATCCTGCTGATAACAGGCACAGCAAAGGCCAAAATATCCACTGGGAATCTCAGATCCCTGGAAGTTGACATTAGGGAACACATATTGCTTGCTCATTATAAACCCAGCCCAGTGGATTTCAATTCTCTCATTTCAATTTCTTCGTGTGGATTTTTTTGTCGTTATTGTTGTTTGTTTTTTTTTTTTTTCTGGTAATGTTTTCACTTTATTTTCCATTTTAACCTTCTTATAACTCCATTATGACTGAGGGACCATCAGTAAGTGATGTCTTAGATTTATATAGAATCTTATCCTTTACTAATGCTGCATTTTCTGCTGGAAACTGGGACCAGCTTACCCGCATTTTGTTGTTGACCAGATCCAGAATAGCATCATAAGGGATTTTGTCTAATGGAAGGCTCACCAGCCACTCTTGCAAGGTCTCTAACAACTTTACCACAGGCTGACGGCCAGGAAAGAGCTGAGAAGAACAAAACAAATTAAAAAAAATCAAGGAAAACAATATTTTAAAGCCCAAATCTCAGCATCAGCAAGACACTTTTGTCGTCATCTAAATGTTTTCCTGCCTTTAAAATGCTTCAGATTATAAGCAAATTAACTGCTTGTTCTGCTTTCAGTGAAAAACCATCTCACACTAAGTTGGGCTTACAAAATTAACAAGTTTTATCTGCAAAATATTAAAAATGAAGGTACTGAAGAAGCAGGAATTGTATGGAATAACTTGGGACGGATTATATAGAATTTCAGATTGGGGTAATTCAGTTCAGAGTGTGGCTCAGAACAGAGGTAACACCTCAGTGAATCAGAGAGGCTGAAATCCTTCTCACTTTTAGAAGATCAATCACAAAAAAACAGTTCTTTTTGGTCAGATTTCTGTCAATTGGGAAGTTGGTTATCCAGAAGAGCATTTTCCTTCTCGTATGTGTAACAGTGACTTCCTTACCTTGGAATTTAGAGAAGCCACAGTCTGGCAGATGAGTGTGAGGGACTGTAAGTCAGTGGTGAGGCTGTGATTTTACACCAGAAATGGTTATTTTGCTTTAATTAGGGCTGTGATTGCTATAGAATTAAGTTGAGTGTGCCCACCATCCTTTAAGGAGCAGGATTTCAGTAATGAAAAATTCCCCAAGTAGGAAACCAGAGACCTCTGTGACTTTGGGGTGATCCTCACTAGAACCAGGAGAAGAGTATAAAAGGTTTCCTACTAAAATCACCTGCAAATCATGAATGGGAGATACAAGGAAAATGTTACATCACCAAAAAAAAATGCAAATAGAGGCCAGCAGCCCACCCTGCAAGGGGAGGTGGAGCTGAGCAGGGACCCAAAAGAGAGCATTCCCAATTTCTGCACTAACAGCCAGGGAAACAAATGACATCAGCTGGCCAGGAGCCATCAGGAAGAGCAGAGGATGTTTTAGGGATAATATGATGGAAAGATTAGCACCACACTTTCTTAAAGAAATGAGGCCAGTGAGAGATTTCTGACCTCTGATGGTTGCAGGGAGGGGGGAAGGGGGGTAAGAAACTGTCTGTCTGATTTTCAGATAAATCCAGATATCTGGAAATGGTTCATATAGGCCTTATTATTCCCTTAATAGTTCTTGATTCACTGTTTTAAAATTAAACATAGTGGTAGCTACACTGTAAGCAAACAGAAAGAGACATTGGTCACTTCAGTAAACTGGCATTATATAGTTAAATAATTTTTTTCAATTCATATCACATTATATTACAAATGCAACACATAAGCATTTTTAAATATTAATATTCAATACCTCAATTATTTCAAAATAATCAGTTAAATTCAGTACCTCAATTATATTCCAAATTGAGACAGAAGCTGCTAAGATCTCTAAACAGAACATCATTTGCCAAGTGTGCATTAATGAAATCCAAAAGTCAAGAATGAAAAACAAAGGTTGCTTTAATCCCACTGAGTTACAATAGCTACTTATCCTGAAAATCTGATAAATGGACTATATTTACAGTGGCTGTTCAATATGCTGCAGACTACTTAAGCTTTATTTAATTTTGAGCCCTCTAAGATTAAATTAAAATGCATTTTAACCCCATAAGTACGTCAGAACAGCATAAAATACTTCAAAACCAACACGTAAATAACCCACAAAACTCCTTTTTAACCTACCGAGGACGCCCATATTTAAACATTCTGAGAGACCTTTGCCCCTCAATAAATTGGATGGTTGAGTCACTTCATTCTTATAAATAATCAAAGACCAGAAGGGTGTACCTTGGCAGAGATGGTGACAAAATCCTTGAAGGTTTTGAGCTCAGCTCCCTCAAGTGTCTTGTGCGTGGCGAGTTCCACCCTGAGCAGGAAATGCAATCCCGACTCAAGGTCAGCCATGTACAGTTTGGTCCTGCAAAACACACAAATCATGGCAGACAACCTGGCAGGTTTCTTTGCCTTGTTTGCTCCCCAGCCATGAAAATAAAATTGATAGAGAGAGGTGTTATTAAAGCCTCAAACCTCCCCAGTGAGTGCAGTTACCCCGCCCCGGGTGCTCGGTTTGGTGTCACTGGACTCTCATTCTCTTCAGGGTTTGGATAAATGAAACACAGCCACACTTTAGAAAGTTGGTTTTTTTGTTTAATATTTGACTAAACTTCTCTGCCTCCCAGGCAGCTTTAGCTTATAGCCCTGGCACTGTCAGCAAGGAAATGAGCGGTGCAAGGGAATTACAGCTTCTCTGCTGGGTTGGCCACAAACAGGAAAATGGCATGTGATGGACAAAGGGAGAACTCTGTTCAACAGCAGGGGATTAAACACAGAGCAGGGGCACAAACAGGGCTGAAAATGTCACTGTTGGAAAGGACTGGGTTTAGAAATCCTCTCCCAAATGCAGCAGTTTTACTGCGGGTCCTTCATGTGCAAGTTAAACCACAACAGCTCTTGAGGCAGAATTGGGCACCTTGTGACAGGTCAGAGTAAACCACATAAAACAAACCAAACATTTGAAAAGTTCCTTCTCACAACCATTTATCTGCATAACAAACCCACTTTACAAAGCACAAATGCATCAAGCACACACCCCCAGCTTCCAGTGCTTCCAGAGCACGAACTTCAGACAGTGTGAGACAGAGCAATGGCACTGAACAAACAGAATTTCACATGGTTAATAGTTAAGATGTCTTGTGAGAGCTCAGCAGCACTATTGTTTCTAAAAACACAGAGAATTAAAAAACAATCATTCAAGAAATTGGCTGGCCCCACCTCCTAAATTACATACAGGAAAGAACTTATTAAAATACAGAATATTCTGTAGCTTAACAGCTCAAACTACAGAGTTATTCTGAATCTATCTCCTTAATTAATAATTAATTAAATTTTAAATACCAGCAAAATTCTGCATCAAGCTTCTTATTTAAAGAGACATCCACATGAATGCAGGAGGTTCTCCCAAAGGATCCTATTTAGAAGGTGTTTGGACTGGAGGTTCATGTCACCAGGATTTTGCCTTGCTGGAAAGCAGCTCAATTTAACTAAGTTGTTTTGCTAAGAGAATGTTTCATATAAAGTACTTTCTAATAGTCACTGAAAGAAGATGACACTAATAGTGTCTATGAAAGGAAAATAAGTACTAAATTAAAGCACTCAGTCCTACATCTTTCCATCTAAAGATGCTGAGGGATTATCTCTCTGCAAAGGCTTTACATCCTTCTCTCACACAAAGAGAGAAAGAGGGTGAAGATAAACCTTTGGGATTTGGGATGATAAACATCTTTTCCAGTGACTTTAGTATTTTCTATTATACTTGCATTTGGCAGCACTTTTTAGTGGGCACTGCTTCAAGTGTTACACACACAGAGAACTCTCCTTTTCTACAGTAATTATACAGCTTTTTATTTTACTATTCAGTTTTACTTCCTGAGGTTTTCCAACAATTCACATCAGTGATTTATATATTCCAGGCAATGGGCAATAAGTTCTTCATAATTTGAAGATTTTATTATAAATTACAGCACAGCTTCCCACAGGGGGGAAAAAACCAAACCCTGCAAAGTAAATTTTAATAACCAAGTATTGATCTGAAAATCAAGGGTATCACTTACTTATCAAACTCTTTCCACACCTTGATTTCTGTGCCCTCCTCTTTGTTTTCTTGAGCAGGCAGCTGCAGTGGCAAAAGGAGCTTTTTCCTTACACCTGGCAGTGACTTTAGATATGAAGAAAAGAAAGACCGGAGAGGCTTCAAACTGCACAGAAATGAGCAACAAAGAGAGATTACTTTTAATCTCAGACTAAGTGAATGTCCAAAGCAAATTAGCATATTTATCAAACAAGATATTCACTTTGGTTCATGTTTTCCAGTCCTAGTGCAGCACGGTGTGTTGCCATACAAAGTGAAGTGAAATAATGTTCAATTTAGCAGTAACAATTTGGATCAGTGGTGTGAAATTCCATTCAAAATAAGAAAATCCATTCAAAATAAGAACAAATAACGTTCACCAAAACATTTGTTCACTTTACACAAAAAATGTTGACAAGGAACAAGTATTTTGACTTAGAATCAGGTTGTTTTTTTTAAGAACTTTGACGCTTCATTTATTTTTCTCCGCTTTTATTCCTAAGTTTTTCCCTTTCAGATGTGTCACAGTAATAAATTAAAGCTATAAATAAGCAACAGTGGGAAGTAAAATTAGTATTAGGTCTCTTATTGATAAGACAGGTAACACACAACTTCAGTCAGTGCAGTGCACTGATGACATGCCAGGACAAAATGTCATTATTACAGGCAAAAGGACGATACAGAATAATTTGGTTTGTGTGAAAGGAACCCATAGAAGCTTTTTTTTTTTTTTATAACTTAAATGAACCTCCTCATACTGCTCTGACTGATAATGACTTACTTGTTAATTAAGCCATGGGACCCATTTGGTTGGATCAAGTAGCAGGAGGGCACTGAGGGAACACCCAGTTTGTCCAGGAAAGCCTTGTCAGAATTCAAGGCCCTCCTCACCACGATGTTTTCATACTGGATCAAGTCTAAGATCACCTGGGAAATGAAAAGATGGCATGAATTAATTACACATTGCTCAAGGAATGGCCAATCTTGTAGGACAAAACACATAAATGGGTGAAGGGCATCACCCTTTCAGGGCATCCTTAAGCTGTTTGCCAAGGAAGTGCAGCTATGAGTGTTCTGTGCACAGTAACAACTGCACTTAAACAAGATTTACTCTTCTCTGGAAATTATTACTCCTATCTTTTTATCCTTTTTTTTTATCCTATCTTTTTTTATTATTTTTCTTGGTCTATCCTCCTTCTTTCCATCACAGTGATGACACGTGGCCTTCCCTTCTTCAGGAGTTGGGACTCCTGTTAGGTTTGCCCCTATTGTCAAATATTGTAAACATAAAAACAATGTTATTTTCTGTTTCACTATTTCTATTTCTATTCTATAAAGCTAAAATGCTATATGACATTAGCAAGTATCTTTTCCTCTGAAGGCAGACTCCACTTTGTGTTAATCAGATGACTCTCAGTCTTCCTCTGTAGCAGCAGGTAAAGAAAAAATCAAAGCAAACGTGATAAAAAGCTGAAGAACTTTATAATCTTCTCATTTCTTTTCTTCAGTAATGCTCACTTGTATCAACACAGCAGCTTCCAAAAACAAATGCCTGGAAGCAGAGCAGCCTGCTTCCCAAAATGATTCTCCCTTTTGGCAGCACACTCTCCTCCCCTCATGCAACTGGGCCATCTCAGCATCAAATCTAATTAGAAACATTTTGCAGACATTGGATGTTTCTACACAGATTATGCCCAGATAATTATGCAATTTGTTTTCTTCACTTATCCTAGATCTTGGCAGGAAGAGAAAAGTAGCAGTTGTCTAAGCTAACAGCAGGCTCATTAGGTGGGGAAAAGATGCCAAATCAAATATTTTATTGATGGAGTGGGGGAAGCAGAAACCAAAGACTTCCACTTCCTCCATGTCTCAGAGATGTGAAAATAATCTTATGCTATCATCTTAATTTAGAACAGGGTTTCCCAACATTTCCATGTGAAGAAAGGGAACCTGAGATTTTAGATTATTATCAACAGTTGAAACTGTAAAAGTTGCCCAGAACAACAAATATCACAAATGGTTCTCCAGCAGTAACAAAACAATAACACAATCTGACAGCATTTTTCCTGTGATCTTCCCAATCTCGAAAGAAAAAAAGAACTGGGCTAACAGGGAAGTTGATAAATTAATCTTCCACTGAAACATGAATGGAAGAAGTCAACATGACATCACATTCTTTTGTGAGCAAGTTCCTCTGTGTGACAGAAGCACCGCCCTAGAAAATCCCTTGGCTTTGTGATCCCACCAACAGGCATGACCTGCCCTTTATGACCCTTGAATTCAGTCCTGGAATCAGTTTGTTGCTTGGCTAAATAACCTAAAATTCAGCTGTGTTGTGCCAACATTCATTCCCAGACCTCCTGTGGTTCAGAAGGCACAGTTACCTCTCGGCCCACGTAGGAGCTGTTGCTTTCAAACACAATGGCAGTGTAATGGTGGCTGTTCTTGTCAAAAAGAGAAGTAATGTCACTGGACCTTTTAACAAAAGAAAAGAAAAGAAATTCAGAATGCAACACACCCCCTGATATTTATGGAATTTCCTTTTACAATCTCACAGCAGAACTGAGAGTAGGAAAAAAAAAACAACTTGCTTCATCTTTAATAGGACCTTTTGTATTTTATTTAATTAACTCAGTGACCATAAACAGCTCCATTTGAAACCAGGAACTTACCAAACTGGGTCCAGTGGTGGGCAAGCAGGTGGTCTGACCTCCTGGGAATGGTTCTGGAGGAAGTCAATCATCATCTGACGGACTGTTTGCAGCTCTCGATCTGCTCCTGCTGAGAACAGGTTACAAAAAACACACAACCCCTTCAGAAACTGGGGGGAAATGACTCCCAAGGAGGTTTTCTGTGAACCTGAGTTCCTGTGCAGGCAGGTTTTCTCATGCTGTGCTGCGTCAGGTTGTTGTTTTCAATTTAAACTTACAACTCAGAACACTATTTGGCTGAAGGACTAAGGACTGAGTTGCAGGATTGCATTTTAATGTTAATATAAGGTCATATTTAAAAGCTGTCGTCCCACCCCAAAATTAATACAACTTCAAGGCTTTTCCAAATCTACCCCTCTGCCTGCCTGGCTGATTTTCTCTTCAAACAATGCTTGATTCTAAATTTGTGCTCATTTTCACTATAGCTGGTGTGGGCACCTTCAGGAGCTTTTTTGCCATGAGGGTATTAACCATGAATTAAAACCTGCCAAGGTGCATCAATCCTACCAAGTAGGGCCAGGTAACAACTTGAAGAAATAACTGGGGTGTGAGAATATTTGATTTGCTTGAGGAGAAACCAATTAAAAAGCAGGAACTGTCACAAATGCCCAAAAAGCAGCAGGTACCAGCGTGGCTCTCTTGGCCAGGAAGGGTTAATGGTGCAGGTGGTCTCTCCTCTGACCTCTGGCCTTTGAAATGTTAATCCACTGAAAGACACAACATCACTTTTGTGCCAGACAAACCACCTCAAGCTGTGATCCTGTCACACACACAGGGGATAAGCCTGGTGTCAGTAAGGCAACATCTGAACAGGGGCTCTCCCAGTGCAATTCAGGATGGCTGGAAAGTGGCTCGCTGGAGTCAGGATGGAGCAAATTGGATCTGCTGCTGCTGAGGTGTGTGGTGGGAATAAAAAAGAAAAGGGAATTTAAAAAAAATTATCAAGATATTTGGAAAAATTAAGAATTTTATTTAAAAGGAAAATGAGGAATGTGAGCCATAAGTTCTGGAACAAACGTTTTGCCTGTCTAAAATTCTGCCTAATACTCCATTTTCACACAGTACTTGTATCCTGTCTTAAATAGCTATTTTTATATATATTTATATTTATATAATATCCTGTCTTAAAAAACTATTTAGTGCCCATCCCATCTCTGTCCAAACTAACTGACAGGCAAAGGGATTTTACTTGTTGTCTGACACATCCTTGGCTCACAGGAAAACTGCCCTGGGATTCCTCACAGTTGGATATTCTTACCTTGGTAGTTTTCTCCAGTAGTAAATTGCTTTGTAAATGCTTTGAAGTACTTTGGGGAGAAAAGAAAAGTCACTGTATCAGACAAAACCAAGAATGGCTTTCAAGAATTTCTACTTTTACAGCTCTAACTACAAGACATCTTTATCTTGGAGTTTGCCCTCTAAATTTATGAGTTCCAAAGGTCTGTTTCTCACTCATATGTACCATTCAGAACTCTGATAACAATAAAGCCAATTTAGAGGAAAAATACTGCAAACATTAACCCAGATGAACTGATTCCCAAAAATCTATGTTACCAGCTCTCTATATGCTTGGAACACAATTCACATTTTCCCAACTCCCTCCAGTGGTTAAACAGGAGATCTAAGGGAGCTTGGCCAATGGAAAAATAAAGACTCTGTTCCAATTTACACCTAAAACTTTAATGATTAAAAAAACCCCACTGTTTTTTCTCTCAGGGCAAAAGATCACAAATCCTACAGCGAAATGGTTCCTGTTCCTCCTCATCACAAACAGAGTTCATTCAATCCTCTCCATCCACCACATTCTGCTCAGACTTACAGTTAATAATGTGATGATACAGATTGACAGAGGCAGAGAAGGTAAAAATTGCATTTAGATTTAAAAATGGACAATGGTAGATATTTCTGATTAACACAAGATCCTTTTAAAAGCCAGTTTAAGCAAATTACAAAATTAATTAGAAAAATAGTGGATGATCAATCAAGGGGAAATTTTTAATTGGTCATGAAATCAGCTGTTTTCATGAGGCAATTCCCATGAATATCCTTTACTTTCACACACCAAAACTAAAAACAATATCAATAATCACAAACATCCGAATTTGAAAAATATTTGCACAAATTGTTGTCATCTAATGAATCTATTAAAACCAAGTGTTATATAAAAGGAACAACCCGGTACTTTGTGGGAGAATTTTCCAGATTCAGGATTCCTGCTCTAAACAGCTGAATCAGCTCTTGCATTCAGTAAAAAAAAAACCCTTAAATTAATCTGTTCTCAAGTTTACAGTTTTCTCAGAAAAAGCAAAGTAAAAGTCCAGTTAAAGAAAAAGGAGTTATACATAATCTTATGGTTTTAATTACTATAAAACATGCATCATTTACCTAAGGCAGGATGTTCTGCCACTTACCCTGAAGGTGGGGTAATAGTGAATCCCGTATTCCTTGCAGGTCTCATAGTTCTCCTCTTCCCCACAGTCCAGCACACCCACTCTGATTGCAGATTCCCAGTCTGAAAACAAAGACACCTTTCAGTTCCCAGCAGAAGTGATCAGGGATCCCAGCTGATGGATTACTCTGCTTCCCAGGGAAAGCAGGAACAGGACTCTGGCAGATTCCAGGGGCACAAAAATCCGGTCGATTCTCATTTGCTGCTCATTTCCACCCCCGAGTGTAACACGAGCTACTGATTTTTAAAATAACTAAAACCTCCCTGTTTCTCTTGGCTGCATCAGGATTTTGAATGCACTTAAACAAGAGGAATCCCACCAGACAGTGCAGCAGTTCCAGGGCTGAAGGCATTTTAGTGAATCTAGGAAGATGAAATTGGGGTCATCCCGTCAGGACCCCGGATTGAATTCCCCAGCTTTTCCCATTAGCTGTGTTCATAAAACAAGGCATGCAGAATATAGAACTGAATAAAATTAGTCCAGCAGTTACTCATCCACATGGCTGTCAATCACAAACCCATAAATTCGATGCTTTGGTTTTTTAACAAGCTGTTTTTTCTCAAAGTTACAATTTTCTGAGAGGCCTCAGGATTACACACAACCCCCCAGCTCACGCAGTGGCTGCTGAAAATTGTCTTTATCCATCAGCATTGTTCAGAAATACATGAGATATACCTCAAAAAATACCTGAATTTTAACCAGAGTGCTAAATAGTGGAGTTTGAGCATCACTGTGAGTTTTCTTTATACATGTTTCATAGCAGTAACCACAAGAGTTCAAGTATCTCTATAAATATGCTTATGTAACTTCAATAAAAGCTTTCAACTAACTTACAGCTTTTTCCTTCTCTTTTTGCTGGGAACTTATCTTTTTGAGCCAGGCTGTGCTGCAGCAATCACTTGAAGGAAGAACCACTCCAAGGGAATCCTTAGACAGTTCCTTTTTAAAGCAAAGTTAAATCAAACCAGCCTTGGGCAGAATGTCAAGGTCCCCCCCCCCCCCCCAATTCCCAAGTATCAATAAAATTTAAAAAGCACTAAAATCAAACTCGTTTTTACAGCAAAGGCCATGAAAGCTTCATCAAGTTCAAGAGCTGATGGAGAGCTGCTTTGCCAAACTGCTTTTGAAACTTAGCTTGACCTTTATTTGTCTTTGGAGGAGATGGGGCAGCTGAGGGAGAGTTTTGTGCTGAATGTGCCAAGGGCTGAGCGGGCACCAGGAGACCCCACAGACATGTTGGAGCAGATGGGCACCTATTCACAGCAGCACAAAGGACACAACAGCCCATTTCATCAAATAAAATGCAAAATACAAAGGGAAAGTTTGGCTTCTGGGTATCTCCCCCATTCAACTTCCAGCACCCCTCCTCCTTTTTCCACCTGTCTGGATCCTCCTCGGCGCCCGTGAATGGGAGCTCTGTGATCCCAATGCAAATAAACCCCACACAACAAAGCACCCCCAGCCCAGCTAAACCCCCTGGGTTAAAGAGCACCAGCTGGGGAGTGGGAGTGTGTTGCTCAGCATTCCTGCTGCTGGAAAAGCAGCTTTTCCTTCCTCAGGGATGCCAATGTTGCTGGAAAGCACAGCCCACACCGTGCGGTTTATACAGGGCCGCTGCAGCCTGGACCGGCTTCTTTAAAATGCTGATTAATTTTAAATTAGCATTAGTAGTTTTGAAACAGTGACTCACAAACCATGTGAAAGAGGCTGAGGAGTGATATATTCACCAGCACAACTTCTGTGCATGCTAAACAAGTTCCAGTGAATGACAGGAGTGTCTTGGACTAACTGGAATCCACAGGTTGGTCAAACCTCCCACTTGAGAAAGGCTACACAACACTGATCCTATTTTTCAGGAGGATTATGTTCTTCTGTGAAATCTGTTGTATGGCCAAGATTTAAAAAAAAGAGAAACAAAATAAAAATGAAGCCTATTAGCACAGGCCTTTTATGGACAAAGCAGTAGCACCAATTTAACTGGATTTTGTTTGGATAGCAAATCAGCAAACACATCCACAGTGATCCAGGAGTTCCCTAATGTAAGAGAACCTGCATCCTCGAGGAAAGCTTTAATATCCTAGCAAAGGAGTAAATATTTTTGAAAAATAAATGTTGAGACAGTCTAAGTGGGCAAAACGTTCTGGGTTTGGGTTTTTTTTTGATGAAGCTCCCAATGAAAAGTGTGCCTGTTCTCAGCCTCCTCCTAAAATCCATTCATTCCAACTTGAAAGTGGAAACATCTTCCTGACAAATAACACCAGAAGCCAATTGCATTTGCTGATAGTGCCAATGTCCACAAACAGCAAAATCCACTCTCTAAATGGAAGTCTTCATAAAAATTCAAAGGACTAAAGAGGAGAGAGGCCTTTAAGTGGTTCCAGCAATACAAGTGCATAACAGAATTTGCAGTTATCATGACTGTAGATGAGAAAGAAAATATATATTTGAAGAAGTCATTACAAATTACAAAGGTATCACACTGCTGTATTAATATATAAACATGTCCCTGTTTTATTTTGACAAAAGCTCTGGTCAGTTCAGGCTCTTCATGACCTTCACTGCAGTGCTCAAACACTTCCTTGTCAATTCAAAGAAGGAGAAAATCTAATATATTTTGGCCAGAAGCAAATCAAAGCAGTTGTGAAAATGTTACATAAACTTATGCAGATTAAACAGAAAAAAGCCACTGCTTTTATAAACAAGCCCCCCAAGGAGCATTTGGACTGCTCTGAAACCAGGACTGCTCTGTGCTTCTCTGATTTTGAGCCTCTGCTCATCAGACAGAAATCCTCAGTGTGTGGTGAGTTCCTCAGGATCTATTTTTGGGTGGGCCTTCGTTTCCACAGATCCAAACCCATGAACATCTAACACTGCAGCTGCATCTCCTGTTAGTTGTTAACACTTTTCAGGGTGTCAGAGAAGAGCCAGAGCTCTTCACTCCCTCTCAAACTGAAACCACGAGGGCCTTAGAACTGCTGTTCCACCCTGCAAAGATCTCTTGGGTGAAATGCTAAATTAAGAATAGTTCAAAAGCCTTTTACATCACCATATTAAGAATAACATTTCATACAAATTTGATCTCTGGTTTCCTCCCCACCAGAGGTATTGAATGTAACCAACACCTGAGGGGCCTGTTTGTTTCCTTACCTGTAAAAACAGAGTAAAACACTTCAGCACCTGCCAAAAAACCTGAGCAGGCTGACACAGCAAGGCAGGTCTCTCAGAATAAGCAGTGGAGGCCACCACTTCTTTTTAATTCACTATGTGATAAATCTGAAAACCTGGTTCTCATTTTGCTTGATTTTTGTATTATTTCCTGGTGGTCCTCTTCTCCCTCCTAGGCCATCCACACTATGTTGAATTTGCAAGATATAGATCAAATACATTCATGGTCTTTCCAGCACCACAATATTTTTATTTAGCTTTATTTAGGCTGTCCTCTTTACAAAACATTCAGAAGACAAATATTTTGCCTCCAAGAGTTCAGTCTAAACAAACCTCCCGTGGGTACACATGGATGCTCGCGTGCAAACCCTGCAGCTGGATCGCTGTGTGTGGGTGTGAGGTGATGTTTTACCCCTGGATTCCTAAGAAACCTTTAATTTGGGGATGTGCTACCACATCCCATTTGTCATTCTGGGACCACCAGGAGAGTGGGATGAGGAGTGATGCTCTCACACACCAAGGTACCACCAGGAGAGTGGGATGAGGGGTGATGCTCTCACACACCGAGGTACCACCAGAACAGAGGATGAGGGGTGATGTTCTCACACACCGAGGTGCCATCAGGAAAGTGGGATGAGGGGTGATGCTCACACAACAAGGTACCACCAGGAGAGTGGGATGAGGGGTGATGTTCTCACACACCGAGGTACCATCAGAACAGAGGATGAGGGGTGATGCTCTCACACAACAAGGTACCACCAGGAAAGTGGGATGAGGGGTGATGCTCTCACACACCAAGGTACCACCAGAACAGAGGATGAGGGGTGATGCTCACACACTGAGGTACCACCAGAACAGAGGATGAGGAGTGATGTTCTCACACACTGAGGTACCACCAGAACAGAGGATGAGGGGTGATGTTCTCACACACTGAGGTACCACCAGAACAGAGGATGAGGGGTGATGCTCTCACACACCAAGGTACCACCAGGAAAGTGGGATGAGGGGCGATGCCCACACTCAGAACACCACCAGGGCACTGGGAGGAGGGGTGATTCTCACACACCACGGCTCACACACCCGCACCACCCGGCCCGTCCAGCGCCCGAGGCCCCGCGGCCCCCCCAGCCCAGCGCCCCTCGGGCACCGCCGCGGCCCTGCACCGGCACCGGCCACTGGGAGGCCGCGGTCAGGGCAGCCGGGCGGCCGTCACCCCGTCCCAGCCTCACCTTTGACGTCCCCCGCCAGCGCCCGCCAGGTGGGAGCGAAGGCGATGCAGTGGCCGCAGGACGAGCTGTAGAACTGCACCACCCAGGCGGCCGAGGAGTTGAGCAGCGCCGGCCGCACCGAGCCGGCCGTCAGCACGGTCAGCGGGTCGTGGCCGGGCCGGTAGAGCCGCGCGGCCGCGGCCGCCGCCAGGAGCGCCGGGAGCAGCACCGGGAGCGGGATCGGGATCGGGATCGGCACCGGGAGCGGGAACAGCGCCCGCCGCCCCCCGCCCGCCGCCGCCATGTTGGGACGCGCCGAGAGGGGCGGGGCGGGGCCGCGCCATAGCAACGCGCCGGCCATGGCGGCCCGGCCTGAGGGGGAGTGCTGGGAGCGCTGAGGGCAGAGAGGGGTGTGCTGTGTCCCTGTGAGGGGAGAGAGGGGTGTCCCGTGTCCCTGTGAGGGGAGAGAGGGATGTCCCGTGTCCCTGTGAGGGGAGAGAGGGATGTCCCGTGTCCCTGTGAGGGCAGAGAGGGATGTCCCGTGTCCCTGTGA
>JAWWLV010000040.1:2499241-2513632 GCA_035041135.1 Platyrinchus mystaceus
GAAAACGAGCAGTGTCCTGATTCCCCGTGAGGGGAGCGAGGAGTGTCCCGTGTCCTGAGGGGAATGAGGGCTCTCCTGTGTCCTGAGGAATGTCGCCTGTCCCCTGAGTGCCTCGTGTCCCCTGAGGGCGGCGAGGACTATCCTGTGTCCCTGAGAGGGGAGCGACAACTGCCCTGTGTCCCTCAGAGCCTTTCAAAATGTGGAATATGTAAAAAAAGTTTCATAAGCAAGGGTGTTCTTTGCTGTTTGACCTTTCAAGCCTAATCAACAAGAAGACAGGTTTCATCCGTGAAACAGCAGCTACTAAGCAAGCTCTGAGCGATGTCTGTGTGTTAGAACAAACAAGTTACTTGTTGGTAGAGTTGTTAAGGTCTGGGGCTGGACATACTTCAATGGTCTCAGCCCAGGGGGAGGTTAAAGCTTGGGAAGAACGATGTACCACAGACAGGGGTACAAAGAACGCACAATTTTCGGGCCACGAGGACATTCCGCAGAACTCCACGACCCACTGTGGTCCCTTCCGACCTGACCCATCCCGTGATACTTTGAGATCGCTCGGTGGCCAAATTTATGTGACAATTGATATAGAAACGGAAGTTTCAACTTCACAAAGCTTCTCACCAAGGAAACATGAAAACCTCGTGGCCTCTGGGTCGAGAGCTGTTTCATCCCAAAGTACCTCTCTCAGCAGGGAAGAGCCGTTTCTCCTCAAACTGAAGCTCTGATAAAAGGCTACACTTGGGCAGGTTGATAAAAACTCTGTCCTTTCCATAAATTCAGGTTGGATGTGCACTAGTAATGGATTTTAGCACCTTTTAAAGCTCTGGCCACAGTATGGACGCCTCCTTTCATTTCTAAATACAGGCTTAAGATCTTTCATTACATTAATGAGAGGCAGAAAACCAACAACATCCCCAGAGGACAATGCCAGAGGAGTTTAAAACTTAGATAATTAAAGACTGAGGTCTCTGAAAATATAATTCTTGCTTCTGTTACTCACAAGCACTTCTTTTAATCCTTGAAGAACAAGTAGGAAACAAATGGGTCTAAATTCTTACTTCAGGTCCACCAGTGTAAATTTAGAGGTTAGAATTTAATTTATCACTGTTTCTGGTCAGTAACCCACAGACAATACAAGGCTGGAAATTTTATTACAGTAAAATATTCTCTGAGACTTGAATAACAGATTCTCCCCCTTCTGCCTTTTTTTTTCCTGATCCTCTCTTTTTTTGGCCATTAATAACTGAAGTGCTTCAGTCACATATCTTTTGATCCATATCCACAAGCTACAGGCTAAATGATTTCTCATATCACATCCCAGCTTTGGGGTTTTCTGTCTCTTTTTCCAGGGTACAACAGCAACAAAATAGATGGTTACAGGAGCAGAGTCCAACAGCTCCAAAGAATTGAAAAATCTTGTGGCAGCCGCTAATTAGGATTTTAAAAATCTGCAGTGCCAAAGATATTTTAGAGCACATTTTATTCAGAAGAATTGCTAAATGTATAAAGATGAAAGAGATGGATTACAGGAAAATTAAATGTAGGCTTTAACTGAGAAATAATCATTTTCTATGAAAGATAATGACTCCTCTTGAGGCCAGTATCAAGATTTATTGACCCAGGAGGTTAATATTGATCAAACCCAAGGCAAACAAAATATTAGACCTTGAAGGAGAGTAATCTTGATATTGAAGTCTTGCCACTGAGTGAGCAGGTCAATATATCTGGGTGCCAGAATCTCAGGTTTTGAGCACAGAATGGTGGGGGATATTAAACATGTCTGACACGCTCTGTGTACACACTTTTTATTCTCATCAGGAGGAGTTACTTTATAGCTGTGTCCTTCCCTGCAGAGCATCCTGTGAGGGTTCAGGCTTCACTCACAAACCTAATTGCAAATCTGATGGTTATCAGCCTCAGGTGCAACATAAGGCACCAGTCTGAAATCAAACAAGTCCTTCAACTATTATTTCATATATAAGTGATGCTTTTAATAGCTTTCATACCAAACACAAGGATCCTGCTGCTGCTGCAAAGTCAGAGTGACAATAAACTGAAAAACCAGAGCGCTTCAATATATAGATTTGTCATTGTATCCAACAATCTGCAAGTCCAGGAGAAAAAAATTGAGCTAAATTCTACTATAAACTGACAACAAGAAAACAAATAACTTATCTGGATTAACTAATCAATGAGGATAAAAGTCAGAGACTTAAGAAAATGTACCACTAGGGACATGAAAATAGTTTCTAGGATAAGACCAACAGTTAATACGCTCGGGGCAGAAGTTGCCTTTTTATTTCTGTTCATATGGCAACAAGCAGGGGAAGGTTTAATGTCCTCAGGAACTGTCTGCAAAACAAAAGTACTCCCAGTTGCTGCTGAGAAGAGCAGTCCATGATATAATCTGCAATTCTAATTGATTTCAGTACAAATAATGTTTTACATATGGTTTATTTTGTTGATTCAGAGAAGAATTCAATATGAAACAATTCAGTATGAAAACAACCAAGGCAAAAGAGGTGGGACAAAAATTTCTATAGTGAACTGATTACCATGCTCAGGGAATGCTTATATTTCCTTGCTAAAATCTTGGGGTTTCCACTTTTTCCAATGTTTTGCCATTACAAAAGGATTATTGATTTCCTCTGTTTTGTCACTTAAAGCACATCCCCAGCACCCTATGTTGAGATGTTGTAAGAATTCAAGAGGCTGATGTGAACTGTATGATAAACAGCCCAAATCACATGCACATATTTAATTGACAGACACTGAAGTTACTGATAGAAAAGTCTCCCATTTAAAGTGCATTACATCAGTATTTGTCTCATTCACATAAAATTATAGATATTTAAACTGAATATCTGGCTCTAGGTCCTGCCACATCTCTGAAACCATCTCCAGGCTGTTTTTAACTAGTTCCAGAGTGTATTAAAAAAAAAATCATGATGCACAGTCACTTTTAAGTCTGCTGTACCCATCAAGAAAAGTTTTACACTTGTTCCAGTTAGAGGAGTTTATTCCAAGCTACAAAGGTCCACAGCAATTCAGGATCTGGGAGATTCAACTCCATCTGCACATTTACATTCTTCAGACAGTCACCAATGGGTTTCTGAACACAATTTTCAAAGCCTGATTCACCTGTCAGCATTCACAACCTGAGCGTGGTAACAAGAATAAGATCATTTGCACACAAATTGGTTCCGAAACCTGTTTGTACAGACTTGTATACAATTTTAAAACACACTGTGCTCTTCAAAGCAGATAAAGTGCAGTCTTGAATAAATAAAAAAAGAAAAGAATAAAATTTCCCCCCTTTGGATTCTGTGTGACATCAGTCTAAGAAGACCATTGATCTTAATGAGCCTTCCCAAAGCACAGAACACAAGGAGAATATTTTGTAATATTTTTCCATCTGCATAAGTCTCTCCTTGATCCTTTCATCATAAATATGAATGTACAAATTAGACCACTGGTATAGGGTACAAGTTCAGAGTTAAAGTTCTTAAATCACTCATTTCTTGACTGAAAAATAAAGAAAAAAAAAATCAGAGATTAAAATTCCTCCATTTGGGCCCACGAGGAGACACTTCTAATCACAGGCTTTTCTCAGATAAATCTTATTAAGAACTCTGATTGTATCAAGGATCAAGCAATCAAATATGCCTTCAGTCATCCTCATCTTCACTGTTAATTCATCATCACCATAATAAGTCCACTGAGACTCTTCTTTATGGAGCTCCTGAACCTAAAATATAACAAGAATAAGCTCAAGAGGAGGAGTTTGGTTGGTTCTGAAAGGCACTGAGACACTGTACCTAATCCAAC
This sequence comes from Platyrinchus mystaceus, assembly GCA_035041135.1. Lineage (NCBI taxonomy): Eukaryota > Metazoa > Chordata > Aves > Passeriformes > Tyrannidae > Platyrinchus > Platyrinchus mystaceus. The sequence goes on from JAWWLV010000040.1 coordinate 2,503,070, forward strand.
AGCTTTATATATTTATGATATATAATAAAAAATATATATAATATAGTTTATATATTGATAACCACTCACTAGAACTGGAAATACTGGATTATTATTGCAAGTGTACTAAAAGAAAGGCAATAACTTGAAGTTCTGAAGTAATTAAGAAAATAAGATTCTCACAAAAGCACAAGAATTTCTAGTTCAGTAAGTAGGCAAATCCCATTTGGAAGTCTGCTTACCAGAATAAGATCCAGTCTGTCTCTCTTACAGTTTCCATACTTGGTCATATTTAGGAATTTCCTTTTCATTTCTAAGTCATTCTTTTCCAGGTCCATTATTTTAATGATTTCACCCTGAACAAATGCCTACAAAAGAAAAAAAGGCTGAAAAAGGATTGGCCTCATAGGAACTGTGACACTGTGAGTGTTGCAGATCAGTGACAGGCACTGAAGCTCCAGCTTTTGAGGCCAGAAACCTCCCCAAGTTTAGGGAACTCATCAATGTTACTTTAGAGGTTACACCCAAAATAGTCATAGTTAGGAGGATTTAGGCCATTCCTCTGCAGAGCTCCATCCTTTTGGAATATTTTGACTAACCAGCTCAGCCTGTATTTATTCAGGCATTTCAGAGCAATGCTGTTCTCTCCCCCAATCTGCCATAACCCTCCCCAATTTCACACTTCTCGTTGCCATTGCAATACCTGCTCTCTTCACTGACTCCTGTTACTGCATTTCCCACTCCCAGAACGTACCTTGACATCACTGACATCTGTTCTCCTGCAGAGGTGCCTGGAACACTGAGATCCCACGTTTATTTTCATCCATGGAAAAGCATTTGGCTTTGCAGTCACTCGATATTCTGCACGTAACAACTCCCTGGTCAAGTCAAATATAACCTGGAACAACAAAACCACAGCACTGACACAACTGAACCTCTCCCTGATGGCCCTTTCAAACATTTTCTCAGCATTTCTGAAGGATTTTGTGGAGGGGGTGACAGGAGAGGTTTGAATCTCAGGGCAGGATTTCCTGGCAGCACCTGCATCACTGGTGTTCCTACAGCTGGTGTCAGAGGCTCATGGCTGAAGAACTCTGGCAAAACCCACCTGTTCTACTGGAATTATTGTGCAGCTTTACTTTGCAGCAACTTTCAGTGTTCCTTTAGCTACATTTTATGTTAATTTAATAATCAGATTAATGTTAAATATTATCTGAGTCAGTTTACAGAAAACTAGAAAAGTTAATAACAGTTAGTGCTTTAAAAATACCTGATTGTACATCCTCTTGCTTTCTGCTTCCAAATCTTTCCCTGGGAGATCATTACATTCTGAGCACTTTAGCACACTGATGCTCCTGAAATTTGAATTTATGTTTTCTGGGGTCCATAATTCTTCTACAGCACATGCAGACAAGTTTCTAACATAAGAACTGTGATGTGGTATCACAAGAGGAACTTCCACAGTTTTCTTCCAAGGAGCTGAGTGCCACTGATCTAATTTGTACAAGTATTGCTTTTGTCTTTGTCTCACCAGCATATGTTGGTCAGAATTAGGCTGAACAAAGTCTTCAGAGCTTCCAAAAACACCAGCATCAAGGATTTTATTAAGGAACTTCAGGAGAGAGGGAAAAAAAAAATTCCTTAAGTGTGCATAATTCCTTAAATTTAATCCCTTAAATGGGTCAGATTAAGGGAGCAACCTGGTTCCTAATGATGACATGATGTAATTTTTATGAATGATAAATTCTTGCCTGTATAGACCCAGCTTCAGGTCCAACACTTTAAATAAAAACTCTCCCACTGTACTTACTGGCAGAGTGGTTGGAGAAGTCTCTGAAGATAAATGAAGTATCTTGTCTGCTTTTGATCCGTGTTTTCTTTTAATCTTCTTATATTCTTTCACTGCATCGTCTATAAATTTAGTTACAATTCTTTCTGCTACTGTGTGACAACCATGAATGCAAAGCGTATCAAAGTCACCCGGGAGAACATCAGAAACCTTTGCTGATGGTTCAGATAAGACAGCAGCCAAATTTTCTTTGAGGAGAAGCAGTTTCTGATTGTCTCCTTGCCTTAGGCCTTTGCTGTAACTCATCATGTCCTTTTCAAAGGCACTTTTATATTTGTGTTGAGCTGTTTCAGAAAATGCAATTAAAATGTCAAACAGAAGTTTTTTACTGAGTTCACTTGCAACATCATCAGCAAGTTTAATTCTTTTCTGATCCTCTACCAAGCAACAAATATTTTTGCTTGTGTTTACCTCATCTGTGTTACTGGTCCTGCTTTTCACTGGAAGCACAGCTGCAAGTATCCTTTGTTTTATTTGTGCCAGCTCTGTTTTTTCCTTATCTGATCCCAAGCACATTAAGTTCTTTTGACAGAGAAATTCAATACACTTATACTGGTTGCAAGGTGGAAACTTCTGCCCTTTTCTAGACAGCAAGGCAGTGTGTGACCTGGACTGGCTTTCTTTTACCTCTGAGCCTCCTGCACTTTTTGTGTCTTCTGTTTTCTCCTCTGTAGATCCCACTCTCTGCTCATCACCCCCAGAATATCTGCAGTCCCCTTTCAAGGATTCATCATCACCAGAGTCGGGGTCTTCACCCCCAGTGGAACTGGAACCCTTTTCATTACCCCCCAAGAGATGTGAGATCTCCTCAGGCCTGACAAAGACACCACAGTGCTGAGCACACTCGAAATACTTCACCCCTTGGTAAGTTCCAGCATTGTCACCTTCAGCTTTGTCCAGTGCAACACCAGCCCAGTGGCCACTGGCAAAATGAGTCTGTCCTTTGAACAGCAGAGTTCCAGCCTGGCTCTGCTTTACCAACACTCTGTCCCCAATTTCAAATGAGAGCAATGGGTCCTCACAGTCCCCCTCAGAGCTGGGCAGCATTAGGTATGTTGTGCATTGGTTCATTAATAAGTCAGGACTTTTACTGGTCTGACCAGAAAAAATAGGGTTTGACACAGGCAGGAGCTCCAAATGCTGCAAAGGTGTCTCATGTTCTCCTTGTTGGTGTTCTGATAAGTCCTTCTTTGGGCTGGAAACAGCTTGAAGTGAAGATTGTTCTGAGGGACGATCACCCTGAGTTGAAAAAACATCAATTGTCTCTTGACTGAGCAGGGGAAATTCTTGAGGCACGATGTTATCGAGTAATGGGGGCGATGCATCCATTTTCAGTGATGTATCTTCATCCATACCCTGACTGGTCTCTGAGCCTCTCATTTGTTCTGGTGGGGATGGGAAATCATCTGTGCTGGAGGTAGGATCATCATTTTTCATTGCACCTGCACCTAAAGAGGGAGGAGGAAGATCTTCACTTGGAAATGACAAATCCTTTTTGTTAGAGGATGGCAAGTCAGCACTTCCATAGGACAATACTTCATCCACAGGAGACAGGATTTCCGACAAGGCATCCTCAGCAGTTGGAGGGAGACCCTTATCACTAATAGAAATTACATCATCTTCCCCTTTGGAAGAGCAGTTCTCAGCCTGAAACACTTGCTTTTTTGAGGAGGCAGAAAAGAGTCTCCTCTGGGGAGACAGACATGCTAACAGCTTGTTATTTGCAATGTCTCTGTCAGGCAGAAAAGAAACAACGTCCCCCAGTTGGTCAGTAACTAAATCTCCATGTTTCAGAGGAACTGTTGGTGGAAAACCCTTCAGGTCCCCATTCTGATCCACAAATGAACTGTTAATTTCCCCTAACACTTTGTTAGCTGTAGAATTGGGTTTCTGCTGTTTATAGATCTTAGGTGAGTAAATATCATCACTGCATGAGGAGCTGGCAGATGCATCATTACCCTGTCCTGTGACCTCCTGAGAACGGGATTTGTTTCTACTGGAGTTTCCTGAGACCCCCAGATGTGGCTCATCCGTTCCCTCATCAGGGTTATCAGACTGGGAGGAACGTGCTGGCTTGGTTTTGGAGGCACTTGCTTTGTCTGCTGGAATGAAAGAAAGCAGATGATCGGTGCAGCCACGATCCAACACATCTCCAGGGTGTTTCTGGGAGCGTGATAAAATCTCAGCACTGTCATCTTCAGGCAGTTCATGATCATCAGTAGGTGATGTTTCTTTTCCATTACTTATTGCTATTGGCACCTCTTTTGGAAGGTCAGGAAACACATCACCACTGTCATGGACAAACTCTTCTGGGACACTGACATCTGTGTCCTCTCCACATTTCAGCTCTAATTCTGAATCTGAAATGGAGCTTTCCGAGATGTCAATCTGAACTGCAGACACCTTCTGAAATTCTGGGGGTGAAGAGGCTGATTTGGCATTTTCACATTCCAAAAAGAAGTTGTTTGACTTGGATGATGATTCAGTGGAAGCAAGTCCTTCAGAAAATGCTTTTAAATTTAGTTCTTCATCAGAAGCTTCATGAGAAACACGGTGCAAAGGCTTCAAACGCTGACTGTCATCCACCTGATGGATCTCAGAAGGAACAGGCACTTCCACTTCTTTAACTGGAACATTTAAAAGAATTCTTTTTTAAATCAGCATTTCATAAAAAAGTATTTTATAGAAGAGGTTGCTGATAGATCACTTAGGACACACAAACCTATAGTCTCCCTCACTATAGTATCTGGGATTAAATGCAGCAAGATGGTTCATTAGGAAAAATGACACAAACACAAAATATTGCCACAATATGTAAATATTTATAATACAGGGATTATGCATACCCAGAACTATGTAAATGATATAACTGACTCATAGGTAAACAGACAGTTTTATTTTGTATATGTCCTACTGAGGAGTAAGAAATATGAACTGAGGATAAAACCTGGAAACAAAAATAACTCCAGCGTGTCCTGTCAAAGTCTATCTTCAACTGATCTATGTTCTTTTAAAAAGAACACCCTTAAATTACTGGAAAAAATGCCTCAAAAGAGGCTAAATTGTTAATGATACAATCAGAATAAGTTATGATTTTGTTCTGAGGAAGCAGTGCAATCATATCTCCTAATAAACCTTGCAGAGATCCCCCCATCTTGCCCAGCAGTGATTTATGTCTGGGTATAGTGAGCAAGACACTTTGGTAATAAATGAGAAGAGTGTCTCTCTTTCTGTCTGGATTAAAGTTTGAGTGAAGTGGTTGAAACAGATTGGACATAATAGCATTAAATATGATTCACCTGTTCCTTCAAGAGTATTCTCTGCCTGAACCATGCACAAGTTACACCAGGTAGAAAGCATCCCCAAGCTTTTCACTGTGAACTTGCTGCCACATGGACTAATATCTTCCTTGCCTTTAGGATCCACCTTTGGGTTTGAAAGAAGTGCCTCTTCCTGCAGCACAGATTCCTGGAATGTAAAAATTTGAGAGACACAGTTAATATCTTAAGGGAAATATCTTTGCTGGCAGAAAGAACAGTTGAGATCAGATTAAATTTACATGTTCCCCCTAAGATATGTAAAGCACATATGGACTCCTGAGCACATATATCCATGTTGGGGCTGTATCAGTGAGGTAGGAAATAGGGAAGGGACTGGTCTCTGCAGATGTTGTGGGAAATAATAGTTTAGTGCTCTGGGAACAGGTTTAGTTTCCCCTGGAGCAGCACAGCACTTACCCACAGGAGATGGGTTAAACACAATGTCACCAGTTAAGAACACAGAGAACAAGGAAGGGCTGGGAAAACTGGTGAACCAGCTGAACCCAGGTCAGAATTTAATGTTTAGTTGAAGTGAATGTAACCAACACATCAGACTGATATTTACTTAATGTCATAACTGCCAAGTGAGTCTTGTGCTGGTCCTGCCATAAGGCCAATATAACCAGGGCACTGTTTCTTTAGGCATTAATGGGATTCCAGAGGCATCCTTACCTGAAATACACACTTTCTGCCTTCTCTTGTAATTGGTGTAGATATAGGATCATCCATTTTAGCTGAATTTACATGTTCCAGAGGTAATAAAACATTACCCTGAGCAATAAGGTCTGAAAGGTACAACATTAAATTACAGTGTTTCCAGTGCTGCTTTTTAATATTAATAACTTCACTTTGGCTTTTTGTCTCAGCCTTAAGTCATTTATAGTTTGAGTAACCATTGCCCTACACATTCCTAGTCACACCACCAGCAGCTGAAAGGACCAGTGACTTTATCAATCATCACCTTAAGTACCATCCAGTTTCATGGCAGAAACTGGAAAGCCAAATTCCAGAAATTTCTACCCTTTCTGTCTTCATCTACCCACAGCTGCTGCCTCAACAAACCAACTTACAACTTTGCTACTCAGTCTTGCTAATCCCAAGCAGATCCTGGCACCAAAACTCACACTGGAGGCAACAAAGGAACAGCTCAGCATCCCAAATTCTCTCTCAGGGGCTAATTAGCTCAAAGTCCTCTTCTGAAAGATCATTTGAACTGCTCCAAAGAGCAGCTGAGACTCCAACTTTTGCCCTAAAGTGAGTAAGTGGTCCCAGCCATGGTTTGCTGCAGAATCCTGTGGTGGTTACCTGTGTTTTTGCAGTTTTTAGCCATAAAGACTGAACCTGTGGTTTCACCAGCAGCACCACACACTCTCTTGGCCATTATTCTGGACATTTGCGCACCAAGGGACTGCTCCAAACCTGGGGACTCCTCTGCCTGTTTCTGGTGCTGTCCCAGTGTTTCCTTGTTCTCAGTAGAAAAGCTGTAAAGAGTTGGACAAAGGATTAATGATTGGGAGTGGGGTTTGTGTTTCCAAGTCAGTCATGACAAATCCATATGGAGTCAAAGGTACAAATTAAATGCTTCTGGTAGTGCTTGATAGTATCTCCAGAGCATTTCTAAACCAGCAAATTAGTAGAGCCAGAAACACTCTGAATAGTGTATTTATTTCTCCAATCCCCTCCCTCTCGCTTGGTGTTGTATTTTATACAGTCAAGCTTCAAACCTTCATAGACAAGAACAGGAGGAGACTGAAAAAACCCCAACATTAAAACTCAAAAAGCAAAACCAGGGGCAAACTCTGGATCTGTCTACCTCCTCCCTTTCCAATCAATTATAGCATATTAGATTTCAACAATTCTTATTCAATTTTCTACTGCAAATACAGCTGTGCAACTTTATGGACATTTGGGACATCAGATACTGATTTTGATGGTGACTTTGAACTTTCTAAACAGTCTCCTTACTGCAAAAGCACAAGGCAACATGACTCATACTCACAGGCTTTTTCCTTAGTTCTATAATTAACAGTTAAGTTATTCTGTCTAGAAAAAAAAACCCTATCTGTTGTTTTTTGTTGGGTTTTTTTTGTTTGGGTTTTTTTTTGTTTGGTTGGTTTTGTTGGGGTTTTTTTGGCTAGCTTTTACTTTAATATCAGTTTAAAAAGGTAAATATGTTCTTGAAGATATTAACAAGATGAATATCCAGAAGGTAAATTCTTATTTTTTAAAGTGAAAAAAGGAGGCCTATGTAGTATTCAACATCACTAATGTGCAAGGACTTCAAAATAAGTATCCCAATTTAGAACATATATCCCAAATTCTTAGTTAAAAGTTTGTAAGAATTATACATTTCTTTATCATTTGTTTCTAGTATTTAACACCCATTAGCAAAACCCCAAACCAGCAGGTTTTTTTTTCTGCATGTTGGTAATTTATTATTTCAGTTTGGTTTCAGTTTTGAAAGTCTTTCCCAAACCTTTTCATCCCCTTACAGCCCTGCTTATTAACTACCTTCCTGATCAGTATAAAATATGACCATACCCATGCTGGTGGATAAATAGCAGAATTCTCACTCTGCACTCTTACACAGGACAGAGATCTATGGACAATCAGCCCAAATTTGGGTGCATTTGAGTTCCAGCAGGCCCTGGCTGCTCTAGACTGACACCAATATTCACTGTTCTCCTATGAGCAGGCTTGTCAATAATAAGAAGTGAAAGCACAGCCAAGAAACCTTTTAAAGATTCCTCTGACTTGTAATCAATAACACCATGAATTATAGATCAGTTCCATGAAGGGATTTATTTGAAAGCCTTTCCCTGTGGGGACTTAAGTAAATGCACAAACCTGACTCACCATTCTGCTAAAGCTCTGGGTGCACTGAATGAAAAGGGGGTTTAATTCATACAGATATGTATTTCTCTTTAACTGCCTTTTCTTCCTGAAGCAAACTAGATTTAGTTCTGAGCTGCGTGGATGCTGTTGGGTTCTCATCCCCCCAGCCCAGAGGGAAGCAGACAGGGATGCTGGGGGGATCCAACTCCTGGGGAACAGGAGGCTGGTGATTTCTCTGACTAAACTCCTGAATTACTTCTCACTGTGGGCATTTTACATGACACCCTCTATGCTTCAGCTTAAGCATGAAATTTAGCCCTGTGTATCACAAAATCCTTCCCTGGTTAAATCCTCAGTGAGACACAAACCTGCTCTGAGGGGTTAAGTGATACACAGGGAGGATGACAAAGGAGAGAATTTCACCAATTAAATCAATACATCTCTACTCATTCAGTGTGGGTATTTTGAAGTCCAATTAACATAGAGTTGCAAAGAGCTTTGAGTTTGCTGTTAAAAGCCACAATGAAAACATGAACTAGCATTAGTAGCTGTGTGGCATCATTAAAAGTACCCTGAGGAACTCACCATTGGAGACACCAGCTTGGTCAGAATAAGCAGTGATATTTATGCATCAGCTGCTTGAACATAAAAGGTTTTCAAAAGTTATTATAAAACTCCCTTCTTTGGGGTATTTAAAGCTCACACAATTATCTAGTACATAACTGCTTCACTAGATTGGTTCTTATCTTCAGCTATCACTGAGAAAGGGTTTTACTTACCCCTCATGTTCCTTCTGCTTATGCTTTAGCTGGAGACAACCCTCTTTACTCCCTGACAGCTCAGGCCTTTCTGGTGGGGCTGCAGACTCTGCTGAAGAGGAGTAGGACTTTGGGCCAGAAATAAGCTTCATTTTCTTCAGCTTTATTGCTTCTTCAGTTGCTGGGCTCCTCACAGCCTAAAAGGAAAAGGTAACAGATGGTTTCACCTGTAGGATCAGCCCTGACTTCAGCTCTTATCCACCCAAAAACCCACCGGGACAGCCACGGACTGTGACTTCACCACCTCTTGCTTCCCAGACAAATTGTGCAGCTTTTCCTGGAGCTGTGCTGTTGAATGCTGCATCATTAAGATTTCTCTTTGCTGCTTTAACAAAAGCTTTCTTTCTTGATGGGCTGCCCTGTAGATGTTTTGCAGGTGCTGGATTTCTGCCTACGCAAAGCAGAAGAGGAAAATAAGAGCGAAAGTAACAAGACCTACTTAAAAAATACACTTAAAGTTTCTTAACATACTACTCACAAAACACCCTGAAAATTCAACATGCAGGTTCTGCTCCTTTTTGGTAAAAAAATGTTGCAGTTTTATTTTTCACTGGGGGTTTTGTGGGGTGGTTACCTGTGAAAACTAATGGCAAATAAGGGGATATGTTGATGGGGTGTCAAGGGGCAAGACCTTTAAAAATTAATTCTCTTCAGATCATTCAAAACTACAGGATGCTTGTGGTTTGCATTAGGAATCCCTTTAAGGAAAGGACAGGCTTGTACTGCATAAGGAGAAGGACTCACTTTCTGACTACCAAGTATAATTATGAACCCCATATAGCACAATAACTGAGACTATAAAATTAGCTGTCAGATTAATTTAATGTATTTCAACATCAGAAGCATAAATCTGCATAAATCAGTTAAAACCTATATTACATGACCTGTTTGTTATAGCATAAATAGAAAAATCCACAATAACAGTGATGTAGCAGAAAAAAAGACATAAAAAGATGTTTTCTTTTATCCAAGATTTACAGACTGCTGACTTTGGCACAAAAAAACCCTCACTGAATGTAGGAAATGAGCAGAATAATGCATGCAATGTGACTTTTTTTTTAAAAAAAAAGCAAACCCCACTTGCTCCAGCAACTCCAAACATCTCCCTGTGCTGCATCTTCTCCCACTAGTTACGAGATGAAGCCCAGCTCCTCTCACTGCAGCATTACCTGCTCCTGTTTCAGCTCCATGAGGATTTTGCACTGCTTTGCTGCCATGGCAGAGGCTCCATGACTATCCTGCAGGTTTTCCAGAACACTGGAGATCAGAGAAGGATGAGAATCACAATCACATAATTAAATGCCTTGAATTTACAACACCGGGGATGGGAGAAAAGCTCCTCTCAGAGCAGCAGCAGCTATGGAGGGCTCTGCAGAAAGTTCTTCAAGGCTCAGAGGACATCTCCCAACCTTGGGGCTGTGGTGCCTGGACCTCTCCCAAGGCAGATGGAGTCCCCCGAGTCCTCAGTGCACAGCACTGGTGAGGGACACAGTGAACTGGGGGTGCTCACACTGCACCCCTCACCATCCCCGAGGGTTCCTCAGCCCAGTCAGCACTGAGGGACACCCCTCACCGTCCCTGAGGGCACCTCAGCCCAGTCAGCACTGAGGGACACCCCTCACCATCCCTGAGGGCACCTCAGCCCAGTCAGCACTGAGGGACACCCCTCACCATCCCTGTGGGCACCTCAGCCCAGTCAGCACTGAGGGACACCCCTCACCGTCCCTGAGGGCACCTCAGCCCAGTCAGCACTGAGGGACAC
>JAWWLV010000040.1:2516766-2544478 GCA_035041135.1 Platyrinchus mystaceus
TTTGTGAGCCAGCAGGAGGGAGGTTTGCCTCAAAATGTCCAGGTGGCTCCTGTGTTTGTCTTCCAGCTCCCTGTAGCTACAGCCTCCCTCACCTGCAGAAGTTTAGGAAATAGATGGTAACAGTCACCATTTAAATAAAAGAACCTGTTTTTCATTTAATGGGTGCCAGCTGGAGAAATATCAGAGTTAACCAGAGGCAGACAGTGGAACCAGATTCCTTCAGGTTCCAGTTGCTGCCCTGAAAGTGTGTTTCTACACTGTCAAAGTCCTTTGGGATTTAAGCATTTATGGAGTGTTTTCCCAGCAGGGCTGACTTGCTGGCTCACCACTGAGGCCAGTACACCTTGTAAAGAATCTGATAGTACCAAGGTATTTCCAGCAGAGTTCCAGGGCATCTGTTTCTCAGCCTTTTCTGCTGCATTACCTGACTGTACTTCCCAAACATGTCTGAGTCCTGATATCCAAACAAGGGATCATCACAAGGGGAATGTGTACATTGTTCCTACTGCATTTTCCATTTGAATCCTCCCTGGGCCTATTTTTGGAAGTGTCCCAAATCTGACATCTGCCTTTATTCCTGAAATAACTTCCCTGCATACATTTACTTCTTCTGCCATAACTGTAGAAGGAAAATGTCACTACCTACATCCTGTCAAAAAATCTGTGAGCATAAAGTCCTTGCAAGTATTGGGAAGAACTAGAACTTGAGGGTCTATGCCAGGAAAGAGAAGGACTGGGGAACAATTCCTGTTCTAAGGCTGAATTCCAGAGTGTGGGTTATTGCCACTCGTGGTCCCACTGCTCCTTTGCTGCACCAACAGGATCAGAGCCACCAGGTACAAAAGAAAAGCTTCCCAACAGGTAATTTCTTCGGGAACTTGAGCTGCATCCCTCGTGTCCCCTCCATGTGTACAGGGGTGCAGGTTGATTCCTCTCTTGTCACAGGGGAACAAAACCCCCCTGGAAATAAAGCTTTCATTTTTAAGTGGAGATGTTTTCCCTCTTGTTCCAGGGGCACCTATTTCCCTGCTCCTTCATTATTGTAACTCCCCTGCCTGTCCTGGACACTGCAGGTGATGTAATGTTTACCAGAGATATGTTCTTGGCTGCTTTGAGCTCCTCAGATGAATTGCTCAGCTTATGCAAACAGGTCTGGTGTTTACTCTGTGCTGTGCCACTGTCACAGCAACCAGAGGCAGAAATGAATTGAAGTGGGGGTCATAAACAGAAATAGGTTTGATTTGGAAACTTGAGATGAGATAAAGTCTGTCTCTCTCTCTCCAGATCATCTCAATCCAAACTGCCCCACGCTGCAGGACAAGCCCACGACATGCAGGGTTTGTTTTTGCTTTAAATACTGAAGCATCTTTAACACATGAGCTTGTTTGCATGCCAGGATGGGGTTTGTGTTTCCGTGGGTGTGAGTGAAATAAGATATTAAATCTTCCAGCCTGATGCAGCTTTTCTATTAGACTGCTGCTCTGTTTTCACAAACAGCCTGACTGCACATTGCACTTACCACTGACAGTGGTGCTATGGGAGGCTCTTCTTAACCCCCTCCTTTTCAGAATCAAAGGACTTGATGAAAAAATCTCATTTTTATTTTGGTGATGGGCATTTCCCGGGTTTGGAGGCTGGTTGGAAGAGGCAAAATCACATAGAATTACCTAGAAATCACATGCCAAAGGAAGAGTTCATCCTTTTAAAAGCATTTTTGGTTTTAGCCAATCTTTCTGATTCTGAGGACTGATTCAGACTCTTTAATGCTGATAGTTGCCAGAGATGATTTTGTGAAGTGGCATATTTAAGAAAACTGAGTGGGTGAAAGAGCTGCTGTTTCTACAGGGAAATTTTTAAGCAATGCAATAGGAAAAAAAAAGAAAAGTGAACAGTTCTTCAGCAGGTAAACAGACATTCACCACTTTCAAAAGCTCCTTCAACACTAACAAATAAGATCATTTTATTAAAAAAACCCAACAAGCTAAATTTATTGATGCTAAGTTGTCTGAGTAGCTTTTAATATTAATATCTGGGCCACTTGGAATTATGATCACCTGTTGGGATATAGTTTAAAACCTGGCAAATGTTTCTAATTTGTGCCTCAAGCTGAACAATGCTGTTGTTGTTCTGCTCAAAGCCTGACCAGTGGTATTGATCTCAAAGTGATTAAAAAGTTTGATCTGTTTTCACTGCTTTGGAACGTAATTTTCCTAATTGTGGCTATTTCCCGATGCATTTCTTGTGTTGCAACATCCTGCATTAAAGAAAATACCATCTGGCTAAACTTCCCATCCTTTTCTGTGATGATGAATGGCATTTTACTGCCTCCCCAGATAGCTCCAACGTGCACACACTCAGCCTTGGGAAAAAAAATGCTATTTATTAAATCACTTTCCGCTGCACCTGCAGAATCTCAGTAAAGCCCTGTAGAATCTCCCTGACATATAATTAAAAAAGCCAGGCTAAAAGTCTCATTTTTCTAATCACTTGAAGCAAGGCAGAAGCATTTACTGCTGCTTTACTCAAGGACAGCTTTTCCTCTTTCTGCCCATGTCAGCAATCAGACCAACCCAGCTATGACAAAAATACAGACTTGCAACTTTAGCATAAGCACGACTTTGACTGCATTATTGCCTGGATGTGTAGGGTGCAAAGTGTCCTGAAATGCTGCTGTGGAGGGGAGTAGCAGATCCAGAAGGAATTGACCCATTTTCTCCCTTTCAGGCAATCCTTCCCCCCTCCAAATTACTGTGTTGGCTCAACTGCTCTATTATTCCAAGGTGTTGCTCAGGGAAGGGAGGTGGGTGAAACACCACCCAGGCATTCCAGCACTCTGTTAAGGTGCAGGAGCAGAGCTGGAGTGATGACAGGTAAATGGAGGTGCAGAAAAGAGGGTTGGAAATTCCTGAGCCCAGCTGAGATAAGCACAGCATGGGCTGTTTGACCCTCCTTCAGCACGACCTGAGAGCCAAGAGCAATCCCTGAGCAAGAGACTCTCCACTTGCAGGCTGTGCCTGTTCACTCAGGAAAATCAAAGTGCTGATCTGCAGTCTGGAGTACCTGGGAGAGTGTGCATTTCCAGGGCTGCTGAATCAGGTTCTTCTCTCCTCTGTAAATACATCTGCCATCCCACTAGCTGCTTACCAAACAAGGGGATTAACGTGGCCTGTGCTGCTCCTGCCCTCCACATATTCTGTGTTTGTTTCTAAATCCTCTGGTGTGGAGGGTTGGCCTGAGTTCAGCTCCCAAGCAGATGTTGCAGCACATGGCAGTACCTCACCCTGCCACTGCTCCTCAGGCAGAGCAGCCCGGCAGCTCCTGCTGCAGGAGATCAGGAGAGCTGGGCCTCAACCTGGACCCAACCACCAGCCTGAATTTCCAGGGAATGGTCCTCCTGTCCCTCATCAGTTATACCAAATTCCCTCAAGTCACGACCCCCTCACTGCAGACACTCCAGAGGTGTGAGATGGAGCTCACTGAAGCTTTGGAAAATACAAAGCACAGGGCAGGATTTGGAAAGGAACAGGAAGAGCTGCCTTAGCTCAGCACTATCAATCAGAGCACAATTAGCTGAAACCATGCTGATACACTTCTGTGCTGATTCCACCCATTTAATCAGTTCTCCCTCTGCCAGAAGCAAGAAGGCAGCTCCCTCTAGTGATACGAGAAAATATGTCAATCAGCAGTTTAAGGGAAAGATGTGACATTGAATATATTTTCCTTGTAATTCAGGTTAAAGTTCTGCATTTTAAGAGTAACGGAAACATTTCATTTCCTTTCCTAATGCAAATTACTTTAAAGCAGTAGCCAGGCTTAAGCTTCAAAATATAGAAACCACTTTTTTAACAGTTAATTTTGGCTTAAACTTTGTTATCTCTCAAATCTTAAAAAAAAAAAAAAAGAAAGAAAGAAAAAAATCTGGTCTGATGCAATGAGATTTCTGGCTCGTTTAGTCCTGTCTGGTTCACAGGTCAACCACAAGGCTCTAGGAAGGGGCACAGGCAAGATATTGGCTTTACTTTAAATCACCTAGTTCTCTTATTTAATAGCAATACAGAAAATTGGGGACTGTGAGCTCTATTCAGGGGATGTGCTGAAGTATCAAGGAAAGTGTAGCTCATCTCCTCAGCTCCCTATGGAAGAGACCTGGTGTTCTGGCAGGAACAATGGAAGATTTTATGTAAACCACTTCCTTATCAGCTCACTCGGTTATACCAAGTGTTGTGCCTAAACTGATGTGAAATACTTTCCAGGGATATCTGTGGATATCTATTTTTGTTCATCACAGCACGTGCTTATAGGATTTGCAATTCTGGATCTTGCACTGGCTGTGTTTAAAAAGAAAATTCAACAGTTCAGGTCAAGTTTAGTCTTACTCCAGGTAACAAACAGTTACAAATATTTTTTTGAATATCTGGTTCTTATTCTGTGCTTGATGAGGTTTGAAAATGAAATGTGGGATTTTGCCAAGCGTTTTCACCACAGAAAATTCTTCATGCCTTCGGCATAGCAGGTAGAGATGAGGTGATTCGAGCACCCTTTAAAGGTAAACACGTTTGTTTGGCAGCAGTTGTGTAATTACACCTCATTATGCTGCCCGTGCAGGGTGAAAGCCCAGAACCAACTGCTGGGGTGATGCCTCAGAGCAGACAATGCAGCCCCGTGCCTGAATGCCCCTTCCTGCTGAGGGAGGGGGGGGAACAGCCCCACTTGTGACCCATATTTCAAACGCACATTGTCCCCAGCCTGACACTTCTGTGCCTCATCTGCAGCAGCGTGGCCGTGGTGGAGGTGGCTCCGGCACTGGCAGCTCCTGCAGATGCTCGGGGAAGGTGGAGGTTTCTCCTGGCACAGGCACGAGGCAGCAGTTCCTATTGTTCCTGTGGCGAATGGTGGATGGCAGGATCTTTTTGCCAGATCGGGCCCTTACTGATCAATAGTAAATAAATACGTTGTCTTTCGCTTATGGTAAACACTTCGGACAACAGACTTGCTGTCCAACCCCGGAGGATGCCCTCCTAGTCCCTGGGGGGTAGGGAGAAGCATAGTAAACAATGCTGGCTTCCCCACCACCTCAAAATCCAATATTATGTATAAAATATTGCGGGGAAAACAATGAAGAATCCTTAATAAGAGCAAAGGCTTTTTGTAAGTACCCTCTTTGAGGAAAGGTTATCTGATCTTGTTCCTTTGTCTCGGAAAAGCCCTTAAAACAATGCACCATCTGCTCCTGTTTGGTGGAAGCAGGCAGAGAGCTCTTGGTCTGCACGCTACTGTTTGTCATTTAACCCTTTCAGCCACAAACTTTCCCTTGTTTCTAAGCAAACCTTTGCTCTGGGCAGAAGCAGTGATGATCTGCACCCCAGCCTTGAGCTCCCTGCAGCAGATCTCTCCACTCATCCTGCACCCTTTGGAACCCCTGTCCATGTCCTGTGCCTCAATGCCTCCTGCAGGACAATATTCCACACTGTTCTGATGTGGTAATTATGGAGAATTAATTGTAAGGCTCCAGGAGACCTTCAGATGAAGCTGTGAGGTGCTGGAAATGTCTCTGAGCTCAGTGGGGTTTGTTCCATCAGGGACTGTCTGTAGCTGTCACAGTGAGGTGACACTGCTGAACTCACACCTGTGAGACAGCACAGCCCTGCATGGAAAAGGCAAAGAGTTCCTGTTGCATTTTATGCCATTTTAATAAAAATCTCATATTATCTGTTAAACTGTAAAATGAACGTTGAGGGGACATTTTTTCATATATTCGTTCTTCACCTACAATACGTGGAACACAAACCATCTATTTGAAATCCCCCGTCCCCCCCAGAAGTTATTTCAGCCCAAGTCAGGACCATGAGCAAGAATTCTCTTGCAATGAAGGAGAATGGAATATTCATTCTACTGGAGCAGCATAAGAACCACCTTGGGAGGGCACCGAGTGACCACCCTGCTCTGACCCTCCAGGAGATGCCACCTTACCCAAGTCCTGCTCCAAGCCAGCAGTCCCAGCTCCGGTGCTCAGAGCAGGCTGGAAGCTCAGGCTGGCTGGGATCCTCAGGCTCTCTCCAGGAGACTGGTTGGTCTTTTCCTCTTGGTTCTGAACTTCCAAAAGAGTCTCACATCGATAGAGATCCCCCTGTGCCAGGAGTCCTCTCTGCGGGCTGTGCCAAGGTAACAACAACAATTACCAAGGTTTTGAGATTGTGCATGTGTATAAGTAACCTTTTGAACTAAAAAAAATGGTTATTTCATTTTAACAAAACTACTAAATTTTGTCAAATGGAAACAAAAGACTCCCTGAAAAGTCGTACCTGCCAAGGTACAAAATCTTCTTTTTTGTACCTTGATATGGTCAGGAAAGTTATCAACACTCATTTTTACCTGCTCTAATTACTGCTCTGAGAGAGCTGGATATTTTCAACCTGGTGGCAAATGGAAACAACAACCTTGCAGTTTGGAAGCTTAATTTATGAGGGTTGCATTGTACAATCTGTGCCATTGTTGGGACTTGGTTGCACAATCTGAACCTTGGCAAAGAAATCGGTTTAGAAACACAAAGTACTGAGCTCTGTTCCAGTGTTTCTGGGACTTGTGCTGAGCGTGGCTGTGGCCCAGCTAAGATCTGCTAGTGATATACATATTTTAATATTTCAAAACAATGCCAGCACCAAGTCTTGCAGGGGAAGACCTCAGCTAACTGGTTTTACTTTGTTTTGGTCTGTAACTATCTGAGCTTAACTAAAAAGATTAGGAAAGAAGGTGTGAAAATGGGCATTTATTGATCAAGCCTGGGCTGAAACACATGCAGGGACACCGAGACACTGAAATGGTGACAGATGTTTTCTGTTTTACGGAGAAAAATGAATGTGGAAATCTTTTTTTTTTTTTTATGGGCAATCAGCTTAGGGAAATCTTATTTCATTTTTCTCGTTAATAAGCTTTTCTTTGTTTTTCATGACCCAGAAACTGCTAAAACGATTAGAGCAGCTTCCACTAACGCGTCTTGGGTGTATCCTCCCCAAAGTGGGAGCAAAGGTGGATGATGGAGAAAGAGAAGAAGAAACAGGGATTTCTTAAAAAGCAGTTCTAATATTCAGTGGGCAAATGTGCTGAGTTTTGCCTCTGCATTTGTGTTTTGACAGTTTTTTAGTTACTGGGGGGTTTTTTTTGGCTCTTGAGAAATGCTGTTTGGGGAGATTGATGCCAAGGTCTAAATCCTGGGAAGGACACCAGTGGAAGTCAATGCAGATTCTATAGAAAATACTGCTTTACACAGGAGTGGCCAGCAACACCTGTCCTCTACACACAACCAGCTCTGCAGTGGGCACAAACCAGCACAATTCCCAGAGGAGGCTCTTTGGGTTTGCACCAGCTATAGAGAAAGTGTTACTTGGTCCACAGGAGGAGGCAGAGCTGTGATCCCACTGTTTCAGCCCTGAGGCTGCCCAGAGCGCTTTCAAATCTCAATTTATGGCCAAAGTGTTATGATTTATTTTTTTTTTCACTTATAGAGGTAACTGAAACAAAGTAAGGATGGAATTGCATCCATGTTCCCTGGCAGTTTGGAGAATTCCCATCAGGGAGTCATTTGCATCAGCAACAAACCTCCCTCAGCCGCCCCTGCGACTGCAGGGCAGCCGTGCATGAAATGGGAACATTTCTTATGGCAACAGGCACCTGTGGGATTTCTTGCATGGACACAAGTCAGTGTTTTCAGAGCTATAATTAAACATGCAAACAGAAAACTGTGCTGTTGAAAGTGGCTGTGGAGAAGGTCGTGCTCAAGAGTGCCGGGTTTGTGGTGCTGGATGTTTTGTGCTTGTGAATGAGGCCGGCAAAAAGTCAGTTTTAACAGGTGGCTTTGCTCAGATGAACTCTTGGAGCCAACTGTGAATTCATAACTTGTTGTCATTGGTAGTAACACTGAGCATAAACCCAATTCAGCTGATTTTACGATGACATTTTCTAACCCAGTTACAGCTACACTGGTGATGAGCTTTACAGGCACAGCACTGTCCCCTCCTGGAGCACAGCCCTGGGAAGTTTCCTGTGCAAGTCAAAAGACAGGCTCCCCTCACTCCCTACCCCCACATGGAGTTCATGGACTCACCAGTGCAAATGTTCCTGGAGCAGGAGAAATTATGACCCTGAAAAGTTCCTCAGCCACCCCCTTTGGTGACTGGGCTGACTGAGGACCTGAGGTGGCTGAGGTGACTGGTGCTCCCTTACCACGTGGCTTTCTGAGCTGTGTGCCCTCAGTGGGAATCAGTTGATAATGGATCAGCTTCAGGAATAACCTGATGACAGGAGCCTCACCATGTCCCTGCCATGTGCTGCCCCCTGGTTTGTGCCAAAGGACTCATCCTCTTTTCCTTCCCATGAGCGTGCAGGCTTCAGGAAAGGTGCAAAATTAGACCGTAGATTACATGGAAATAAAAGCTGAGGACAAAAGCCAGGCTTTTACTCTGAACCTTTGTATTATCCACTTTACCAGTAGCTAAGAAAGGGTTAGACATGGGGTGGTCTTGCCTTTGTATTGTCCCCTTACTGTTGCTGCTGCACCAAAGGAGCCCTCAGCCCATAAGGAGATGAGTCTGGAGTCATTCACAACAGAGCAACACTTTCCACTTCTCATCTCTAAATACAGCAATATTTTATCTGCAAGTGGCTCTCCTCATCTTTTGGAGCAGCACTTGCAACAGGGTTGTGATTTATTGTTGGAGAGGTTTTATTGGGGGTGGTTTTTTTTTTTGCTCTGAGGACTTTCTTTGCCTCGGCTGCTCGAACACACGGGAGCTTTGCTTTCTCAGTAATTGCATTGTTCAGGAGATCAGCGCAATCTGTCTTATTTCCACTTGCTCTGATGCTTGTCCCTTACAGCTGGGGGGTTGTTCCCATTGGGGCCCAGGGGGTTCTGCCCCTACCTGCCCTTGCTGTGAATTAGGGTTGCAGAGAAGCACGACAAGAGTGATGGACCCCAGGACTGGTGGTCTGTGCTCCCCAAGGCGCAGTGCAGGCGCAGCTCTGACTCTCTCCACTGCACACTCTGAGTGCCCAGTGCTCATGTTTTATACATTTGCTATCTCCAGTGACAGAACAGCTCCATAATCCCTGCAACTGATCTCTCTCGGAGCAGAAATCAGCCCAACCTTTGTGAGTGTGGTAGTTGTGCACAAAGAACAGGGGTTTAACTCCCTGTAATTCCAGTAATTACAGTTCATAACTTTGGTAAGCTGAGCTGTCTGGGCTTATCTCTCCAATTTTCATTTTCCTCATGTTTACGTTACGCTGTAAAGCTGTAAACAATCTTCTTAAAAAGAATGCTGAGCTTAACATCCCTCCTTCACTTAAAAAAACCCCACAACATGCTCTTTTTCCCACTAGAGCTCTCTGCAGGTAGGTTGGCACAGCCAGCCTGGTTCCAGGCTCCAGCAGAGTGTCCATGGAGCAGATCCAGCCCATCCCTGCCTGGCAGGATCCCACAGCACCTCGTCCTTCCCTCAGAACGGGACGTTTGGGACGCCGTGGCCAGTTTGCTGCACATATGTCCTTTCTTTGGTAATGCCTGTCCAGGTCATATTTAATCTTCAGGGCTCAGGGGATTTATTGTCTGAGGGAAGACGTTTCTGCAGAGATGTGTGGCCCCTCAGGGGGCTCTGGTTTTGTCTTTCTCCGTGGCTGGGCAGGGCATGCTCTGACACCTGCAGGTGTTGCCTAAAATCAGAGAAATAATTCTCTGGACAATTTTTGGGTAGTGATTGTGTCTGAACTAACACGTCCCTTCACAGTCCCTCCTGTCACCAGACGTGACCCACCTGGGGCAGTTCCACAAATATGTGTTTGCCCTCTAAGACACAGGCTAAACGCAGAGGGGTTTTTATCGACTGCCATCTACATTAAATATTTAATTAAGGCAGGCTGAAAACAACCTGCGTTAAAGCAATCCATTTTTCTAAACTTCCTACTCCCAAACCTATTTTCCTCGGTCATCCCCGCGCTCTGCCCCCTGTGCTGTCCAGGGGAAGGTGCTGCCTGTGAGCAGACGCTGCTCCGCACGCACACAGCCCACAGAGCTGCAATAATCGGAATTTTTCACCTGCTTTGGGAGCGAAAAAGAATTACTCGAAACGAAATTTGTCGCACGCCGGGTGATCGGGGACCTTTCCCCAGGCTCCCGCAGGGAGTGCCCTCCGGCGGAGCGAGGGAGGAACGGCAGGAGAGGGGGGGAAACACACCGAGATCCCCAGATAGGTGCTTTCCCTCTTTCAGTTTGCATCCCAACCTGGCAATCTCTGGGTAAGCAGCACAGAGCTGTCTGCTCCGTGCTGAATTGGTGCTGTTTATTTAAAGTGCATGTGTGTGTGGCACATTTAGCAGATATATAATAATATATCCAGCTTTGTTTACCTTCTGGAGAGGAATCTGTGAGCTGGAGAGGCTGGGCTGGTTATTGGCTTTTCATGCAATAGGCTCCTGTCCACCTCAGGGCCCTTATTCACAGGGAAACCTTTCAAAAAGACAAATGAAGGCATTTAATAAATATGCTCATTGTAGAAATGAAATGGCCCAAGCTCTGGCACCTATTCACTGCCTCCTTTTGTGAGAGCATTTAACTTCCATACAGCTCTTCTTATCCACAGATTTCCGAGTACCTGGGGTTAGGCTTATAATTCCTTTCTTACTTTCGGGAACTAAGAGATGTAGTTTCACAGGTGCAATGAGAGGAGAGGAAAGTAAAGCCTAGAAGACCCAGTACTCAGGGATCTTCCAAGACACAACACTTCCAGTAGGCCAGGGGAGATGAGGATTAACCACTGCTTTGTAGCTTTGAAAGACCTGGGCAATGGCACCTGAGTGTCCCTTTTGCATCATGCCATGATTTACCTTGCAATGTGTTGCTCAGGTCTCCCCCAGCGCTGAGGTGCCTCTGTCCTGCTCTGTGAGTGATCCAGGGTAATTCTTCCCTCTCAGCACTCCCACCAGGCAAAGGAATGAGCATTTCCTTCTGTCTGTCCAGGGCTGGTGCTCCCTCAGTGCTACCCACAAGCCTGACCCTGTCCAGTCCATGAAATTCCCTGTTGGATGACACACGTGGCACACCAGGATCAACAGCATCCAGGAGCATTTGTACAGTCAGTGTCCTGCCTTCCTTGATCCCAGAAGTCTCAGGTTTTGGGACAGAAGGAGACTCATTGTAAAGGTCCAGAGCTGTCTGTGCCCATGTTTTGTCAGCAGAGTCTCTAACCCAGCTTGCTGCACTCAGCCTCTTGCTTGCCATGTCAATCTTTTCTTCAAGCTCCTTGGATAGACTGTGAATGGCTTTCACTCGATCCTGTTTGCTTCTGTGAGGAGAAAGTCCAGAAGTCCAGCCCTTGGAGGAAGGTTTTGCATCTTTCTGAGGAGGGGAAAAGCTCAGAGGTGAATGCAGAGCTGGGGGGGAGCAGTCCCTCAAGTCTTCACATCTCAGAGGACTGAGAAAGCAGCATTCCCATTTCAGTGGTGCTGCAGGAGCCAATGCCTCTCCTTTTTTAGGGGATTGAGCTGCTTCTAGAAATTGGTTCCTGTTAAAAAAAAAAAGAAAAAAAGAGAGAAATATGTCTGCAGTGTGTTCTGAGAAAGAGGCTTTCCAGGATGCTTTTGAAGTCTGAGTACCTGCCTCTGTGATCTTTGTGTAATAGAGGACAGGATGCTTCATCCACCCAGGCCATGGAACTCCTCTCCAGGACTCGCCCAGTGGTTTGCTCCTGAAAGAGAAGAGCCATCAGTGTAAGCACTGAACAGCTGGCAACAGGAGGGTAATATTTGGCTTTTGTTCCACCTAATAATTGACTCATGTAACTGGCAAACTGCTCATACCACACAACAAACCCGTTCTTTCAGCTCAGGCAACGGAGATTTCCAGGGTTTTGGCCCTGAAGTCGAGGGTTTCAGCCCTACTAATGAGCCCAGCGGTTCTTGTCATAATGACAAATTAATTGCTCCATTTTTCTAGATAAAACTTTTTCTCCCTGACACTTCAAAGCATTTGAATGAAGTGTTTCATGTCCTACATGGTGCTGATCAAGATTGGAGGGGTTTCAACGTGCCACTCCTGGATGACTTACCTGCTCAAGTTCACACCGAGGATTTCCTTTTGCAGAAGCTGTTTTCCCAATGAACCTGTGCATCTGCTCAGGACATGATTTCTTCCCAATAGCTTCTTTCTGTTTCCTGTACACCTCTTGCAATCTTTTCTTCCTCACCTCTGCAGCCTCCACCAAGGACTTTTTCTCTTCAAGGAGCTTTTTCTTTCTTTCTTCCTTTTTGCGTCGCATAAATTCCCAAACGATTTCAGGGCTGTAGGGGTGAGGTTTTTTAAGGTTTACCCTCCTCTTTGAAGGGTGCTTAAGGTTTTCTTTCTCAGACCCTCTCTGTGCAGGGCTGCTCAAGCCTTTCTGTCTCTGAGGAGATGCACTTTTCCCTCTGCTGCAGCTTCCTGAGGTGCAGGGCTTGGCTGCATCTTTCATTAGTGAAGGTTGTGTCCTTTCCCCATGGAAAGCAGAGGGAGTTGTGCCCCAAAGTCCAGGTGGAGGAGAATGGATCCCTAGGGACTGCTGCAGAACAATCCCTAGGGGTTCCTTTCCTTTTTTAGTATCTTTTGGGAGCCTGGTATGCCTGTTTTCATCATGGGACTGGCTTGGGAAGTGGAGATTCCAGAGTGGTTGGTTGGTATCCTCAGCTGATGCAGTGCTGCCCCTTTCCATAGCCCTGCAGCTTTGGAATTCAGGGCTCTTCCCCACAGCTTCACTTCCCTTCTCTCTCCAGCTGTTTTCCATCGCTGGCATCGTCACAAATCCTTTACCAAGTTCTGTGGGAAAAACATTTGGAAACAACAGTGGTGTTATTACTCCAGAGAGTATCAATTCCTGTATCTATCATGTGCACCTCAAAACCTGCTCTAGGTCTGAGCACTGTTTTCAGGTGTAGTCCAGACTTGTACATCTGTTGTAAAAACTGTGACATTCAAGGGAGGTGAAGTGAAATACGAAGTGGCCAATTGGTATTGCATTAGTCACTAAAGAAAGGTGCTCAGAAGGGCCTGGAGACCTTTTTTGTCACTTAGGTTTGATAAACCACTTTTTGGTGTGTGTGCCAAAACACCCAGTGTTGCAGGGAGGCAGCTGTACCAAGGGTGTTTGCTGTGCTCTGCTCTTCAGCTGTGCTCCTCAGATTTGGGAATTCAGGGGGTGGACCAAGCAACTTTCTGGCCAACTTCTGACCTTCTCTCCATGCAGAGGCACCAGGCAGCTTCACACCTGAAACACAGCATTTGTATTGAAATTATTCCATGATGATTCCATGATTCTGTGATTAGCCCCTCAAATGCTCTTTGAAAGAGGATTGTAACTCTATTAAAAGTCTTTACTGGGTACCAGCACATTTGAGATCTGGAGGGAAGGGGAAAACAGAATTTTGCTTTTCCTTGTGATTGCTTCAAACTCACCAGAGCAAATTAATTCATTTTTAAGGTGGTGAGACTCAGCAGGATGTGGTGTGGAAGGATCAATGAACGACACAGGACGGAGGGACAATGTATAATGCAGATATAAACGATGCAGAACGAGGCACAAACAAATTACTGCTGCTTAATAGGCGGTGTCACATAATAGACAACATTTATCACTGTTTTACTTCATAATTTCAGGTTGTATTCACAGCATGCCAATACTTGGACAATTATGTATTTATTGCAAACACTTCTCTGGAGTTTGTTGGGCTCAGCAGGGCTGGGATCCACCTGTGTCTTTAAGGAAACACTTGCTGGATCACTTTGTTTCCCAGTTCAGCAGTACTAAAAATTAAGGATGAGTTTATTTTGTACACTCTTAGTTTCTCTGAATGCACCAAGCCAATATGTAGGCCTAAAAATGCTTCACCATGATGTTTGATTTCAATTAAATCTCTTTTTTATCTGCACAGTGTTCATTAACTACAGAAACTATGATGCTAAAGTTCGAGAGCAGCTGCATTTCTGATGAGAACAGCTGATAGAAGAAAATCTTTTGATTTAAATATTCTCCCAGGTGGTTTTTTTTTCCCCCTACCAATGAAGAGATGAATATTTTATAGCTGTTGTGACTTAATTTTTTGTTAACTACAGCAAATTTATAATTCATCAAATTCCTGAGTACTCTGGCTCTGACCCCTGCCCCTCATTCATCTCTTTGTAGCCCTGCCTTGGCTCTTTCCCTGACAGAAACTAATAGCCAATAAAGACACCATGACACTGGCAGTTACAATGATGAATGCTTCACGTGGCATGGTCTTATTATGACCCACTCTCAGAGGAAGATCAAGCCATTTTTCAAACAATCCATTAAAACAAAAAAAAAAAAAAAAGAGGAGAGAGAAGGAAATTATTACATATTTCATGCATTTTAAATCATACTTAGGTAGTAGAGCACAGGATGTAACTCTGCTCATAATTCCATCTGCTGGGCTTTTTTTTCCTCTCTGTTCCACACAAGTTACTTGCCTGGTAACTTGGCAGGTGTGAAGTACAACCCACAGCACTCCCACCCTTTGCCACGTTCCCCACAAAATCTGAATGCAAACCAACGGCCTTCAGTGGGTAAAAAATGACACCAGGCATTCCAATCTGTCCTCAGACCTCCCAAATAAAACTGAGAACCATCAACTGGAACTCCTGTTCCCACTGTTGACTTTGCAGTTAGTTCTGGACAATTCATCTGACTTTTCACTGCCTTGTTTGGCAGGACATCCCTGCCTTTGGTGGCACTCGATTCATCAGGGAACACAGAACTGAACAGGTGACAGGCAGCTCTTCCCACCCAGCACATATGACTTATTTTTCACTTCTGATGATTTTTAATCCTGGCAGCTCTGGGATTCAACTGCTGCAGGCAATGGTGTGATAGATTGTCACAGGCAACACAGGCTGGGTTTGGGGTGATGCCCATGGGCACAGAGGATGCTTGTGGCAAATTCTGCTCATGGAGTGCCTGGGGGTTGTGTGTGGAAGGGATTTGCCAAACTGTACCCAAAATCCAGTGACAGAAAGTGGCATTCTGGGGGCCTCAGCACGATTCACCTGCAGCTCACCCAGAAATTCAGCCTTTTCACCTCGTGCTGCCAGGAGTCATCTTCTGCCTCCTGGAATGAAGGATGGTTTGTGTCTGTCCCTTCACTGGTTTTCTTTGGTACCTGCTCAGTATAACCTGCTGGGATCCTGGGATTTGGTGTTATTTAACAACCAGCTGTAGATTTTGGCAGGTGAGCTTCCAGATGCCACCAACTTCCAGTAGTTTTGTCCATCAGACCATGTAATTTCTCATGATTTCCATCCTTACCTTTCCCTGCTGCTCTTCTCTCCAGAACAGAGGATTTGGGTGGAGGCTGCCTCTGGCTTTTTGTTTGGATTCTCTGTGCTGAGCTTCTCTCTCTTTGGTCTTTAATCAGGAGGGCAAAATAAAACACAGAAAAGAATTAGTTTGCAGCCAAAACCAAACTGCTGAAGCCAGCAAACCAATCTCAGTGCCATTCCCTTGGAATGCAAAAGCAAGGAGTCTTTTTAATGAAACTGGTCACCAAACAAGCAGGTTTTTTTTTTTCTTTGGGGTTTTTTTTGTGGTACAGATGTCCCAGCAAAGCAAGCATTGACCTGGATCCATCCCTGAGGTTTTATCCATGATCCTGTCTATCCACACAACATGGCCCTGACCTAACTGGTGCATCCAGTGGGTGCAATGGGATCCCTTTGGTACCTCTGGAGATCCAGACTAAAAGAGCAAACACTGGATGCTTGGGCAAATTGCCTCTGACAAGCTGTGATGTTACCTCATTGCTAACCTGGGTGCTTTTTAATAGCCCCTTCCATGTCCAGGGATGATTCATCCCTCTCTACCTGTTGTTCTGTGCCCTTCAGCAGGCAAGGAGAGAGCAGACCTCGGGTTCAGAGCACTAAACCCAAGACAAACAGGTTTTTGAGACCTGTTAGGCTACCAGGAGCTGTGCAGATTCTGGTACCTGACAGCACTGAGCTCATGGATGTGTGAAAGGCAGGAGTGGCTCCCTGGGCTGGACTGCAGGTGTCTGACACAGGGATTATCTGCCCAAGCAGCTGTGACACACTTTTCTCAGTGGTAGAGAACAGGGAGACAAACTGAACAAGATGCATCAGAACTGAGTGTCTGGAGCTGTTAATCCTCAGCCTCAGGGGCTGCCTCTGTTCTGCAAGTTGAATAGTTTGTCTGGCAGCTCCCTGACTCAGTTACATAAAATGATCTGGGTTAAAAACAAAACTAGCCTTCCCTTGGGATCCAAAGAGGCTCAGCCCGGATTGTGGCTTTGGCTTCTGGGTATTAGGAGGGGTAACACCACAGAAAGCACTGCCTGCTGCAGCTGGAAAGGGGAGGTGGCAGCAGGGATGTGTGGCTCCCACAGACCCCAGGGGAGCACTAAACACACCTTCAAACACCACTGCCAAAGGTGACAGGGAGCAAATCCAAGGGAAATGCCCGTGGAAGCCGGTGGTGTGTGACAGGGATGCCAGTTCCTGATGAATTAACACTAATGCTATTACAGCAATAAGATTTATTATGTGCAGCTTTTCAGCTCCTCTTCTCTAGTCCCGTATTCCCTCAGTAATCCCCCTTGGCTGAGGAGGTTGCTGGGCTCTCCCCAGGCAGGCCTTGCTCCCAACTCCATGCCTTGCTCCCAGCAATCTGAGATCTTAAGCCACACTAAACTAAGGTGACAGCTGTACATGGATGGTTCTTCAGCCCCAAATTTAGCAGCAAAGCAGGATAAGGACAGTCTAATAATATTTCCTTTCAGATCCACAGTAGTTCCATTGAATGGACTGCCAAATCCCCTGTAATGCCTCTCACAATTCCTGCTTTCAATACCTGTGATGCCTCTGCACTACTGCACTGCTGTGTCCCATTCCATGCTTTACATGTGGCAAAAGGATGGGGGAGGAAAGGGGAGAAAATAGATTTGCAGCAAATTCCTTACTACTCTGTGGAAAGAAATTAATGAATTTGTGCATGCTGGGGGAAGTAAATCCAGTGGAGAAGTGATCTCAGGAGAGAGCAAGGTGGGATGGACAGCCCAGGGAAGTTTGCAGCTGCAGAAGTAAAGGGATTTATCACAAGATGATGGGTGATGCCCAACATGGACCAAAGGTGGGGTGGAAGCTGTGTGGGAAGTTATTCAGCTGTGCCAAAGCTCTGCTGGGTAACACACACTTCCAGCCTTTTCTCCATGGATTCCAGACTATTACTGACCTCTGTAAGCTGGAGCAGGAGGAGCAGAGCCCACTCTGCACACCTTTCTCTTCAGGGCTCTTTTTGGCAGTGGCTCTTTAGCAAAAATCAGGGGTTTCTCCTCCCGAGGTGCTGCTTGCTGCCTTTGCTTCTGCTCCTGGATCCTCTTCCTGAGTTGCTCCAACTTATTTTGTGGTGATTTTTTCCACAGCTCTCCCAGCTTCTGATCACCAGCCTTGCTGGCTGGTGAAAGGTGGTACATGGGAGTGTTGCTCCAGCTGCCCCATGGACCAGCCAAGAACGCCCTGCTCCCTGCAGGGGAGTCAGGTGGGTGATGCAGGGAGCAGGGAGGTTTTTCCTGCTGTGCTGTGTGACCTCTTGAGTCTGTCTGATCCCCAAAATCGTCCCTTCTTGGTCTGCACAGGATTTTTGCAGGAGCCCATGTCCCAGCCGTGCCTTTGTCATCCACAGCCCAGTTCCTGGAAGGGCTGGAAGGTGCTGAGTGTGAGGCTTCCCTGAGGGACAGAGGGATCATTCTAGAAGGGGCAGAGACCACGGCAGGGCTCTCAGGCAAACAGGTCTGTGCCCAGGCAGAGAGAGCAGCAGGGCTTCTCTTTCTTAGGAAAAAGAAAACCAAGAGTGAACACGTAGGATGTGCTATTAAATTGGTCAGTACACGGACATGAATGACTGCTGAGAATCTGCAACATGCTCTGATGGTGACCTCAGTGTCTCCACAGGATCAGCACTTTGCCAGTTACCAGAAGTTTGGCAAACAAAGATAATCTTAGGAAAGTACAATGCAAACCATGGTGTGATAAGAGTAATTATGAGCATGGGCAGACAAACACAGAGAGCTGATATCAGGGACTGCCTTCCTCCAGTGCCTTGTTGTCAGCATTTCTGAGGGTGAAATTGGTGAGTTTTTGTTTCTTTTTCCTAATAAACTATAAGGTGCTAAACTTTTTCTGAAGTCCTGCATCCCAGAATTTTAAATCCCTTTATGTGTGGCTTCATCTCTTCATGCCCCAAGTGCTCTACATTCAGGTTATTATTTACCTGTGAGCTGGAGGAATCTCATTGCTCTTTTTCTCACTCAGAGCTGTCTCATCTTTGTTCCTCTCGCCATCTACAGCACAGCAAAACCGTGTCAGTGGCAGAAAAGTTCCTTAACCATTCAATTCAAACATCTCCTTTTAGCAGGGACTATTCCCCCACCATTTTTTGCTGGCAACATCACAGAAAGCTGATAAAAATAGACACTTCCCTCAATAAAGAGGGTTTTTCACTATCTCCTGTCACGTTCCCTTCCCTCCAGCACCAAAGCAGTCCCATCTCAGCAGTTTCCCAGTTACTCAGAACTCACCAAAGCTCTTTTCATGCCAAAGCTTTCTTCTGGCTGCCTGAGATTTGGCACCACTCCATGTTTGATGATAAAATTTGTTTTCAATCCTTTGTAGCTGTGAAAAGGCAGATTTTTCTTTTGAAGGGTGACATATGCTTTTGGGGTTTTTTTCCCCTGGTAGCTCTTTGCTGGCACACACTGCTTCTCTGATTAATTTTGCAGCTCCTAGTTACTGGGTAAATACTGGCATGTCTGAGCATGTTCCATGTGGCATTTCCTACAGTTGGAAAGAATGCAGCCGACTGGGAAGATAAGAGATGAAATCACCTCTCTTTTTGTTTACACTTTGCATGTATTTTTGCTGCAGATTTTTACTGATGTTTTTAAAACCAGCTTAAGCTGGAAGCAAACCCAGCCAAGAGCAACTCCAGCAGTGGGATCCTGGTGTCAGGCCTTTGCTGTGCAAGCAACACCCCATGAATTTGGATAATATGATGATTTATCCAAGCAATGCCAGTTCTGATGTGCCTGATATCAACACTATCATGTTCCCTATTAAGAGGATGATAAGACAGGGAGAATTCAGAGGATATCCCAGCTCAGTGGGTGTCAGCTATAATACAGTGACACTATTATCCTGCTAAGGGCTTCAAACACAAGCAAGGCCAAGCTTGGCCTGTTCTTGTCATTAATTTTGAAGAGTGTTGTGAAACTGGGTAAGATTCCTTGATTTTCCCTTTATCCTCTTTTTTGTTATTTATTAATATATTAATAATCATATTTAGCAAATGATTAAAGAGCTGATATGTTAATTGGAAAAGAACAACACAAAGGGCATGTTTACATGTTTCAAGGACAATATTTCCATGGAATTAAACTCTGTGGAGGTGATGCTCAGGTAGCTGAGAGAAAGTGATAAAGGAATATGACAGCAAGTGTTCCCTGACCCACACCTACCACTGCTTTGGCCTCCTGGAGACTCTTCCAAGCCAAGGCCACATCTTCTGGGGAGTCAAGAGATGAAAAACATGTTTTAGCATCTTCACTGTAAAATGCCCCAGCCAGAACAGAGCACAGAGCTGGTGGGTGAAACACAGAACTGCTCCTGAAAAACTGGGTCTGGGCTGCTTTTGCATTTCAGTGTGTGCTTAGTTCTGTCAGAGCTAATGATCTCTTTTAGTGCTTCTTCAGCAAAATCCTCACTGACAGTGGCACATATTTAAGAAAGACTGAACTGAACTTCTCAATTCAGTCCTATTTGTAGTGGTGACTTACAAAAACCATCCCACTCAGGATTACTTGTGAGAGCAAGAATGGCTCGTGTCTTTTTAGGTGGAAAAACCCAAAGTGACCCATCAGGTGCAAAGAAGCTCCTGGAGTGAACTTACTGCACACACTGAACAGAAATTGAGCTGTGATGATTTTAGGCTGGGGAAGATTCACAGAGCAGATTCCTGTTAAAAAGCAGCACGAAAGTGAGAGCTTTGGTGTTGCTGTGAGAGCTCTGAGCAGTTACAAAACCATCCAGCGCTCTCCAAACTTCAAAATATTTGCTCCACTGTGCCTGAAGTCATGCAATCCAGACTAAATTAAGCACTCAGGTCTTTCCATAAGTGATAAATCCTCAGTTTAAAATGAAGTTACCCAAGTCTCTGCTATGTCTGTGCAGAGGAAAATGGAAGCTCATTGCCCACATACCAGCTAGAGGATCCATTTCTCCAGATGCAAAGCTGTTATCCATCTTTCAGCTCTGCTTACTTGATGTCCAAGGTCTGAAACAGCCATGCAAAAGAACCAGTCATTGGTGCCCTTTGAGAACAGCCTAGGTAATTTTGATGTCTCTCTATATATATAAATTTTCTCATCTGTAATTACTGACTGCCCATAAAGACCCTCAGCATTTACATTTCTGTGGTGCTTGCAAATGTTACCTGTCATTATTAATTTTCTCAGCCTTGTGAAGGAGTCTAAGGAGAGACAGGGATATGACAGAGCTGGGAAGAGTCCTGCTCTGGGTCAGTGCCCCTTGCAGAGCTGCCCTGGGAGCTCAGGAGTCCCCTGAGGCAGGGACAGTGTGGTCAGAGAGCCAGGAAAATCAGCTCCCTGCTATGTGCCAGTTCAACACTTACCTCGTGAAGCCTCAGCTATGCATGGAACAAAATCTCCACTTGGGAGCTGTGGAAAAGCCCTTTAGAGATGATCTGCAGTCTTCTTACAGTGGCCAATCCCAGCGGCCACTTCCAAAGGGAGGGGTGAGGAAGAGCTCAGCACTGAACATCCCATGTGCTGCTCCTTCCCCGGGCTGAGCCACCCACGGGCTCCATCTCCCTGGTGCCAGCTGGGAACGCAGAAGAGACACACTCCGGGTCAGTCCCTGCCCTGCCCGAGAGTCCTGGGAGGAGCGGGAGGACATCCAGAGGAATCCCACCAGCCCAGAGGAATCCCCCCGGCCATGACCACACCTTTGTTTGAGCCCCTCTGTGCAGGGCAACAGTGACCACAGCACAGGGAGGGGCTGCTGGGAGCCAGGGAGAAAACAAACAGCAACAAGAGGAGCTGATCTCAGCTTGCAAACACGTGGCAAGATGCCAAGAGATTTCTTGACAAGCCCTTGTGTCCTTTCCAGGGCGTCCCGGGCATCCTGGCAATGCCAGGGCTGGGTGGCTGCAGGAGAGGGCAGAGGGAGCAGCCTGGGGCCCAGGTGGGAGCAGCTCTGCAGTTCTGGGATGCCAGAGCAGGGCGAGAAACCAGAGCCAGCCGAGTCCTCAGCCCGGGGCATCTTTCCTCATTGCAGAGCATCTCTTGCCGTTCTGGGGCATTTCTGCTCACACCCTCCTCTGTGGGCTCATCCAGCCTTTCATCCTGCTCTCGGCATGGAGATTCAGTCATGTCTGAGTCCCCGGTCTCAGGGGGCTTAATTTTTGGGTTTTATTTAGGGAAAAATGAAAACTAAAAGAAAAAAAAAAAAAGGCTTTCTGGTCTTTGTGATTACACAGAAAAGCTTGAGAATATAAAATAAAGGTATACTACAGTCTCATCCCTTTCTGGGTGTCACTTCTTTAAGTGCCACGAGTTTTCTTTAAGTGTGTTTGCAATGTGGGGGTAACCATTCTGGTTCTCCAGGTCGTGCTGTTCCTACCCTCCCGTTTTGGATTATCCGGAGGGAACAGTTTCATCAGCCAACAGCAGAGGGCAAACGCAGCTCACACACTGCAGGCGCTGCGCTCACTGGGAGGCTCCGGGTCCCAGTTTCTGCCAGGACAACCCGGGAAAACGGCAGGTGCCACCTTGGACAAAACCTGGAACGGGAAGCAGCAGAAAACCTCTCACTACAGCAGTGATTCGCTTCCCATTTTCATGCTTTTCACACAGTATCCTTCTGATGGGCTTCAGTGGGCTGTGACATCCTGAACTGAGCCTGTCAGTGCATTTGCTAAACCCTTCCAAAATTATGGCTGAGCATCCCTTAAGGCACATATCAGATGGTGGGTTTGCCTCCTGTTTGCTTCCCTCTTGGAGATGTGGTTTCTGCTGCTCTTTGCCCCACAGTCACTCACAGCTAATTCCTGGATCTGTGGTTACAACCAGAAGTACTACAGTCAACAGATAATCAGCCCAGGCTGGTCAGTCAGTGCTGCTTCTCCTCCTTGCTTGGATGGTCCTGAGACATTGGCTTCCCCTGGAATGGGATTTTTCCATTTGTGAATTTTAAATTTGCTTCCCACAAATGTCTTGTCTCGTCGTCCTCTCATCTCGTATGCTGAAGTTCTGCAGGTCCCAAGGCTATCCTTGCCCTTGGCTCAGATATTCATGGAAGGCATTTGAACACAAGAAAGACAAACAAATAGGGATAAAACACATTCCTTCTTCCCCCACAGCAGTGGCCATCACTTTCTGCTGTTGTGGGTTGAATTCCAGTAAGTACCCTGAGAAGAGGCTCTGTGTCCCCTTCTCCCACCCCACTGCAGAGCAGAGGAATCTGTGTGTACTCTTCCATCAGCATTTTGGCTTATACTGAATCTGGTTCTTTTTTTCTGGTTTATATCCTCAACTATTTGTTAATTTTTTATAACTGTACAGATTAAGCAGCAATGTCAGTGCTGTAAGTGCTCATTCTTACTGGAAAGCACTCAGAGGGTGAGGAAAAGACACTGGCACCACATCCTTTGATTCCCATGGATCCCTGTGGCCTCTGAAGTCCCCCTGAAGAAACAGACACTGATCTAATAAATGTCCCTGCAGCCTGTGCTCAGTCATCCCCAGCACTTCAGCTTTCCAAGTCTAACCAACCCAGGAATTCCTGAGCTGCAAAATTCCCCTTTCAAGCTGTTCCAAGCCAACATTTTGGCCTGATTAGAGGGTTCAGTGCTGGGAATGCAGAGCTTGTCCAAGAGGGAACCACAGCTATTCCACGGGCACAAGTGATAAGAGCCCTAATTGCAGTCTTGGGGTTCAGGGGCAGCCACTGTGCCAAGGGAGGGGACAGAACACAGCGTGCAACCTCAGCAGTGGGAGAGAAAAGCTGGAAAGAAGGGAAGCTGCAACAGCCACCAGGAAAGCCCAGGGCTGGTCCCAGCCTGCTGGGCTGGTGGAGGAGCCAAGTGGAGCAGGAATGCCCGTGCTGTGACAGGCAGAGCTTTCCAGTCCCTCAGGTCGCACTGGAGTCTATTTTGGCTCCACATTTCCTCAGCAAGCTGTTGGAGCTCACAGGAGCCAGCAGAGTGACAGATTGCCAGCGTGTTATGCTGCACATCTTGGAGTGTTAGACCACAAATCTGCTGAGAGATGAAGGGAAACCCATAACTGGGCCAAATCCCACTTGTGCAGCGCGTGGAACTCCCGAGTCAGGGAGCCAAGTGTGAGCTGAGGCAGAGAGGAGCAAAGCCATTGGGGTTTGTATTTTAGACCTGGATAAACAAAACAGGCCAGTAAGGTACAGTTCTGTCCTGCTGATTCCACAGCTCCTATCACACGGAACTAAGGCAGGATTAGGCCCTGTGTTTTCAATCCCATGGCATTTATGAGGCATCAGCCCCCAAACTCTGAATTTCCCCTACAGAGATACTCAAACTACCACCTACTCAATTTAGCAACTTAGACAACAGGCTATCACACACTCAGGGAGGTTTTACAAAAGCCATTTTAGGATATTGCAGAGTTTCTCCTCTAGGAATCTATCAAGAGAGATGCAGCCAACCCACCACATGGAGTTATCCCACGGAGAGCACCTTGTCCAGGTTGGAATTGCTGCTTTTTCCCAGCCAGCCCATTCCACTGCTGTCCCACTTGCACACCTGATGGTGAGTGGGACAACAAGTGTCTGGCTCTGCCACATTGTGGCACTTGGAGCTCCAGGGTGGATTTCTGGTGTTCCTGAAGGCAAAGGCAAATGGCTTTGGGCATTACTCGACCCTGTGGGAGGCTGTTTGGGGTCTGGAGGTTTGTCTGACGTGGTTCAGGCTGCAGATTCACCTCCCAGAGGCTTCATGTTCCGCTGCTGTGCCCTGTCACTGCTTAGGAAATACTTCACCCAATAACCCACAAGGCCCAGCAAAATTCAGGAAGTGCAGATGAGTGTGAACCCAAACCAGAAATTCCTCCTAAGTTGCTGTGTTTTGAAATTTTTGCACCCACCAGACCTGGCCCAAGGATCTTAAAAACAATAATCCCCATCTCTGGCAGACACACTCCTTTAGTGTCTTGCTGACTTGCTCCCTGTCCCTGGCTTTGTGGGGACATTGTGAATTCCCTCACTTTTGGGAAATATGTCCAGCTAAAAGGAAAGGAAATGGTATTTCTTTGTTGATTTTTTTTTTACAGTGCCTGACTAAGCAATTTCCATTGTAAACCATTTTCACAGCAATTCTCAGTCAGCAAACAATCGAAGCCCAAACCCAGACTTGGATTGCAAAGCTGGATGTGACGTGAATTTTGGAGTGAGCACATGGTGAGGGGGGAAGAGGCAGCTGATAAAAAAAGCAAATGCACTGCTCTGAAGTCTGACAGCCAAGGGCCCAATCCCATCGAAATCTGTGACAATTTAGCTGAAGCCAAAAGGGACACTTAATAAACTGGGATTTGATTTGAACCTGCAAAGAGCTTGGGATTGACCACAACGCTTTGAAGTCAATCTTAATGGTTCTTATCATCTCTCAAATCAGCTGCATAAGACTGAGATAAACGAGCTGCCCCATTAGTGATGCCTTGTCAGAGTTCCTGAGATAAGACACAAATTTCTTCCTCCACAGGTAATGCTGTAAGATGTCAGCACTCATGTAAAACACCCAGAGATACAGGGGAGGAACCTGACCCTGGCTGCAGAATTTTTGCTGGTCATTGATAGTATTTCCTCTTTTTTTTTTTTTTCCAGTCCTAGCAGATTAAATTCCTAATTCCTTCCTTAGGAACCAGCAGATCCTTCTCCCATGATCTGTGCTATACACTCACTCACTGAATTGCACTGAGTGCTGCTCAGGGAACAGCTCAGATGCAGGTGGGAGGTTGCCACGAGGCTGCCCTGAGCTTGGGGAGGGATTTGCTGCACCAGAGATAGGGTTCCTTTGCTTGGATTACAGCCAGAAACACGAGGCAATATTAAGCTTGCATTTTCCTACTGATGTCCTAAAATAACAGGAGTAAATGTGTGTCAGGAAAGAATTAGACTTTCAGAATATCTGGATGTTTTGCTGCCTGCCAAGTGATGTCTGGAAAAGGGCAAGTGTTCTCTTGATGTGCTAAAATACAGATCTGTCATCCAGTTATTGGGGGAAAGTGTGTCAAGATAGGAAATAGCTATCCATGGCCCATTTGGGTTTTATTCCTATCAATAGGAGACTATGTGAATGGAATCTGAAGTGAAAAGGGGGGGGCTGCCTGCACTGTGCAGTGGAATGTGGGAGAGCACAGGATTGCCATGGAAACCCGCTGTAGTAAATGGGGCTCTCCAGCTGCAGAGAGGATTTATAGTGCCAGGCTGGGACTGGGCAATTTAAATCACCAATCTACAGGTAAAATGGCACATTTTCCTTCCACGTCGTCCCCGTGCACTGTAAAGTGATGAAGGGCAGGTGGGTGGTGAGAATTACAACACAGAGTTATGAGGTGTCTTAGAGCCTGACCTAAAACACACACAGAAGCTGATGCAAAGATTCTTGTGGCTTTTGGTGGGGGCTGCACCAGGCACGTGTTCCCTGTGCCCCAAACCAGAGCAGCAGGCACAAGGATGCCCCATCCCTGTGCCCAGCAAACTCAGAGGGAGGAGAAGCAGAGCCCACTCCCTGCTTGCACAACCTGCAGTTTGGAGACCCCACAGCTCAGGAATGCTCCCAAGTTTGTGCTTTTGATTTGGAGCTGGGGAAGAGTCTCCACCTCGTAAAAGCCCCCAAACCAGCTTGTTACAGACTAAGTGTGCTGTGAGCCCCAAACAATGCTGTGCTACAAAGGATCAGAGCAGTGGGGAGTGATTTACTGTGTGCAGATGCTCCATGTACTGACATTCCAGCACAGTGACCTATGGAGTGGTATGAGACAGCAACAACATCATTTTTGCAGTGCTGCCTTTATACATTACCAGGGCCACAGAATCCCCTGGATCAGACCCCACACACCTGTCTGATCCCACTGCCAGAGAAGGGCAGTGGGTAAATCTGACTCACATAGAACCACCACGGGGCCAGAGGGGTCTTTAGCTCCACTAAGTTTAACTACCTCGCCTTGTTGTCATATCTAGTAACAAACCCCAAAATCTCCTGACTTAATCATGGCTTAGTGTGAGGGGATTTAAATATGGACTTTACTACAAACCTGGGTATATTTATAACATTAAATATAAGAAGGAAAATCCCTTTTGAGCTGGAAAATAGAGTCCCTGGCAGCAAAGGTAAAGCTCTGTACACTCTGTAAGGGTGTTTTATTGTGCTCCACAGCTTTTCTTCAAATGTTACTGTGTTCTGCTTCAACCTTTCAACAAAGCATCAAACAGCTACCAAGAAGGGCAAGCTTTAGCCTCTTCCTTCAACAAGAATTACATGTTCAAAATCCAAATAGTCCAATCAAAATTTGGGAATTGGGTCCTCCTGTCCTACCTCTGTCACTGCCTGTTTCAAGTCCTGCCCACACAGCAGATGCTGCCAGCCAGAATTCCACTTTCCTTCTGCATAAATTCCTCTCTGCAGTGCTCTCCTTGGACCTTCAGCTTTCAAATCCCTCCTGCCACCTTTCAGCTCTCTAAGTCTACTCAGCCATTTGCAGGCCATTAGTCTCAGCCTTTGATTCAGAGCTGATCTCAGTCCCAGCTGGGGCACAAATTCGGACGACGAGAGGTTATGAGAGCAGAGCAGCTTTATAAATCCCACTTAACTGAGAACAGTCCCCGAGGTCACTGACCCTCTGCTCATAAATTCACCTGATTCCCCTTGATTATATTTGTTTCACCACTAAATGCCACTCCCAAGCACTGGCAGTGAGAAGCAGCAGGTTAAGCCAACACAACAGGCCGTCTCCTGCCTTGTCACGCTCCGTCAAGTCAGGTTGCCCTCAGATTTGCTGGAGTTTCATTGCTGCTCTCTCCTGGGATTCCAGGCAGCACAGTCATTTAACCCAAGATCATTTATGACTGACTGGAATTTGTTTGTCTGGGCTCTTTTTTTTTTTTTTTCTCCCCTGTCTCTTCAGATAATAATGTAAACCAGCAAAAATATTGCCTCATTATTGACGAAATTAATCTATATGGAGCTAAGTGCAAAGGAAAATAGATACTCCAATGGAAAATAAACCCAGCACATGTTGGGAAGCTCAATTCTCTGCTGATTTCAAGTGGTGCAGCCCTGTGCCAGCAACCAGAGCTCTCCTGCTTTATGTAAGCATGGAAGCTGACCCTCAGGAATTTCTGCTTGCCTGCAGCAAAGGGTGGGAGTGCTTGGGAAAAGAGCAGATCCTGGACACCTGGAAATGATGGTTTTTTAGGGGCTGAGCCACTGGGAGCAAGGAGTGCCAGCACTACACAGGAATTTGGTAGGAAAACGTGGACTTTAGCTAATTTTGCTGTCTGGTAGAGGGGTGGTTGCTTTGTAGAGGCCGAGGTAGAGGTGAGTGAAATGTGCTGTCCTGG